>JAKELK010000236.1:0-98281 GCA_021525775.1 Lactarius deliciosus
TACAGGGAGCGATGGACCGTCGCTTTGCTGAGGCGATCTACGACCACAAACAATGTTTCGTAACCGAGAGACACGGGGAGGTCGGTGATGAAATCCATAGTGATGGTTCCCCACACCTCTGTGGGAACCGGGTTGGGTTGCAGGGGTACTTGAGTTCGGGGTTTTGATTTTCGTCGATTGACAGATAGCGCATCCATCGACGTAACTCTTGACAAAGGTGGACATCCCTGGCCACCAGAAGTCTCGGGATACCAGCTCATAGGTTTTCCATCTTCCTGGATGTCCTATAGCGATGTGATCGTGGTATTGCTTAACGATGTCTCTTCGTAGATCATCGTTCTTGGGAACGTAGACTTGTCCTCGGAATAAGATGACTCCATCTTCCAGATTCCACTCTTCCAATCCTTTGGTGAGTGAACGGGGGCCGCTCTTCAAGAGGGTTTCCAACGCCATACTGACTTCTCTGTCGTATGTCTGCGTGTCTCGGATTTGTTGTCGCAGGGTGGTGTCTCCTAACACCGTAACGGCTGCTCTCTGCACCGCGTTGACTTGAAAATATCTTGTATCCAGGAGCACTCGCTTTTCATCTTCATCCGCTATCCCCTTTTTATGATCTGGACGCCTGGACAGAGCATCAGACTTGTTCTGACTGCCTGGTTTGTGGATGATGATGAATTGGAACTGGGACAGAAACAGCGCCCATCGGGCCTGTCGTCGGGAAAGTTTTTGCTTCTTCATAAAGTAAGCCAGGTTGCCGTGGTCGGACCACACCTCTGTGGTATCACTACGTCCCTCGAGGTAGTGTCGGAATGCATGGAAAGCATGGATGATCGCAAGGAGTTCCTTGTCACAAATCTCGTAATTGCGCTCCGCCGGGAGAAGAGATTTCGACAGGAAGGCAACCGGATGCCAATGGTTCAGGGCATCGGGTTGTTCCAGAATAGCCCCAGTCGCAAAATCACTGGCGTCAGTGATGAGTCGGAATGGCTTGGAATGGTCAGGAAGGGCTAAGACAGGGGCCTGCGTGAAGGCCTTGATCAGGGTGCGGAAAGCGCTTTCCGCCGCGGTATCCCAAGAAAAGAGCACATCTTTCTTGGTCAGGTCGAAGAGTGGCCGGGCGACGGTGGAATAGTCTTTGATGAACCGTCGATAGAAGTTACAAAAGCCCAAAAACGCTTGGACTTGCTTGACTGTACGCGGGACAGGCCACTCGGTAATACCAGCCACCTTGGCTGGATCCATGGAAACTTGGCCGTTGGAAATTACGATTCCAAGGTATTCGACGGAGGTTTGTGCAAACGAGCACTTTTCAGGTTTCAGGTAGAGGTCGTGCTGCTCCAAACGCTGGAGCACCTCGTGGGTCAACGCAGTCAGGGGGTCGATATCTTCCGTGAAGATGAGGATGTCATCGAGGTAGACCACAACATGTCCACCATCGATCAGGGACTCGAAAACTTGATTCATGAACGATTGGAACGTTGCTGGTGCGTTGCAGAGACCGAATGGCATTACGGTCGGCTCGAAGAGGCCTAGGGAGGTCTTGAAAGCTGCCTTGTATTCGTCACCCTGACGAATCCGGATATTGTTGTACCCCCAACGAATATCCAACTTGGTGAAATAACGCGCGCCGTGAAGCTTGTCGATCAACTCGGGAATGAGGGGTAGAGGCGCCGCGTTCTTGACGGTGATGTCGTTCAGAGCCCGGTAATCTTGAACCGGGTGCAGCTTTCCGTCCTTCTTGTCAACGAAAAAGAAGGGGCTGGCCATGGGGGACTTGGAAGGGCAGATGTATCCTTTCCGCAGGTGTTCAGAGATGTACTCCTTGAGTGCATCCGCCTCTTTAGGCGTCAGACGGTAGATTGAGCAATTCTTCATGCTCCCTCCTGGTTTCAGATCAATCGCATGATCCTAGGGTTGGTGCGCAGGCAAGCGGTGGGATGCTTCCTCGCTGAAGACTCGGGAATAACGTTGGAAGTGACTCGGGATGTGATCCTTGGAAGGAATAGGGGCGTTCTTCGCCGCTATCTGGGTACTCGTGGTGATCTTTGCTCGGATGGCCAAGTGGTCGTACTTGGGGAAACTGTGCCTCCACAGGAAAGGCTCGATAGCCTCTTGAATGAACGCGCGTTCAACAGGTTCTACTGCTTCAGTAGTTGGGTTTAAAGCATCTTCTGCTTGTCCAGGTTCAGGGCCTAACTCTAGGTTGGTGACTCGGGAAGGGACTCGGGATGGAACTGCATCACTTGCAGGGACTCGGGATGGAACTGCTGTCATAGCAGGGACTCGGGAAGGAACTCGGGATGGAACTGCATCACTTGCAGGAACTCGGGACGGAACTGCTGTCGTAGCAGGGGCTTGGGAAGGAACTCGGGAAGGGTCTGCATGCTCTGCAGTCAGATTTGAAGCTTCTTCGGCTTTTCCAGGTTCTAACTCTAGAATGTTGATTGTTGTATCTCGGGTCTGGGGAAACCGGGAGGAAAGGACTACGTTCTTCGTAGACAAGGTGCAATTGCTTGAGCACCGCGTGAAGGCGACTCGGGGCCTCGCCCAGTCGATCTCGGGATTATGGGCCTGGAGCCAATCCGTGCCTAGGATTATGTCGTGCTCCCCCAAGGTGGTGACATACATTTCGACCACCTCTTCGTGAAAGGCGTTCTCTGCCGTACTGATCCGTAACTTCTGGATCGTAGTAAACTTGACTACACCCGTCTTGTTGGGTGACCCATCCACGTTTCTAACTGGTAAGGGTTTGATTAGCGTCCTGAGAGTCAAGCCGTTCGCACGCGCGAACCCATCATCCACGATGATGCCCTCCGCGCCACTGTCCAACAGGGCGCGGGCACTGATTTCTCTGCCAGATCTCTTCCCTACTAGTGTCACCCTGAGAACGAAAGAAGGTGCTCTCTTGTTTCGTATCGTCTCACGTGGTACAGGCTCGGCTCCGAGCGTCTCTAGTAGGAAACTGCCGCTAACAGCGCAACTGGCTAGCAATCTTCCATTCGACAGTGCTGCGATGGAAGGACCTAAAAATCCTGTGTAATAGGTGCAGAACTCGGACGCGCGTCCGGGGAATAGGGAAGTATCTCTCGATACATGGCTCCAACTAGAGCCGGATGATCACTAGGTGCTTCCTCTTGATCATCGCCTTCATCAATAAATGCGCCTCGCGCTCTAGCGTTATTGTTTGAAGGTCGGCCACCTCTGGCCCTCATGCTTTGCGTCTTTAGCTTGCATTCTCTAAGGATGTGGCCTGGGCTACCACAGTAAAGGCAAAGCTTGTTCTGGAACCGGCGGTCTCGTTCCGCCTTGGTAAGCTTTCCTTTGGAGGTCTCGGAGCGGGATGAAGAAGCGTTGACGTTAACGCTATCGTCTTCGGTCAGGACAGCTCGTCCGAAAGCAGATCGTCCTGCTTGATTACGCGAAGGGGGGTTTCTCGGGATGGAATCGGCGTATAACTTCCATACGCGGTCGAACTCTCTGGCTTTGTCTACCAGGTCTTCAAGGGTCATCGGGAGCGGGGAAATGCCCATAAGTTTCATATGTAGGGCCGTCGGAATCGCCTTTCTAAAGGCGTGCATCTGGGTTTGCTCATTTGTGCCGCTTCGCTTCGCATGAGTGGACCAGTCTTGGTACCATTCGTTAAATGGTCGGGATCCCATCTTTAGGGAATACATCAGGTTGGTGGCTTCCAAAGCCGTATGCGCCGGAGTGAAATGTTTCTTGAAATCAGATTTGAACGTAGCCCACGTTCCGAAGGAGACAGCTGCACCCGCAGCTGTTGGGTTCAAGGCCTTGTGTTGCCTATCCTGGGCCCACTCGCCCGCAGAAGTGCCCGCTTTGAAGTAAGTCAGGGCCGCAGATATTTTCTTGTCGTCGGTGTCGAAGATCGACGCATTGAGATGGAAATAATTTTCTAAATTATTCCAGAACGCTTCCGCTTTGTTGGGTCTTCCATCAAAGGGTTCAGGTGCCGCACCAAGTATCTTTGCTGGTGGATTCGCCGCCATGCCTAGCGGTACGATTGGGATCGTAGGGGGTAAAACTCGGGACGAAGGCGATCGGGATCGCGGGGGGACCGTTGCTCTAGTGAGAGGCGGGGACGGTAGTCTCGGAGGGGAGGGACTCGGGGAGGAGAGGATCGGAGCAGTCGCTATTCGATGAAGTCGACTGGGACCAGGTGCACTAGGGAGTGGACCAGGGGATACGCGCGGGGAAGACGGTTGGGACATCACTCGGGATACGAGACCAGTAAGTCGTTTAGTGGTGTCGTCTAGGATTCGCGAAACTTCGCCTTGTTCGCTATCGGAATCCGGGGCGTTATCGGGACTATAGGGTTCGATGGATTGTTCGCTTTCTGATTGCTCTTCAGAATCGGAGAACCGAACCGCTCGGTTGTTGCCGTAAACCCAACCGCGTTGGGTAAAGGACCAGGAAACGTTCTTCTTTTTAAAAGAACCGGTGAGGGTGATCCAATTAAGTTTCCTAACTTTTCGGATCTGGGGAAAGACCTCCTCGAAGTCTTTGACACTGAGCCGCTTCTGGGTAGTTACGTTAACCCACGGGAACCGTCCGTCTTCACTGGTGACTCTGTGAGGACCGAACTGGGCGTAGAAGGATTCGTCGATGAGAGAGACAAAAGGTTCTTTGAGGTACACGGGGAGCTGAAGTTTTTCGTCTTCAGTAAGATCTCTTCGATCTGTCATTCACTGGGGGTGTCGATGTAACAGGGAGATGTTCCACCCGGTCTCGTTCCACGGGTAAAAGATCTGGTACGCGGGGCGGAGGATCGCTCGATCGGGTTGATTCGTCCTTTGCTGGCGGCGAATCCAATGGTATTCTTCGAAAATACCGAAATGGGTCAGGGTAGTTTTACTTCTCCACAAGAAGTTCTGGAAGTTCAACGGGCTAGTCGTAATATCCCGTGCTCGGGTCAGGGGCGATGCAAGAACGAGTGTCTCTTGTGGAAACTGATCGTACTGGAGACGACAGTGATGCTTGAAAACGTCAAGCTCTCGGGGGGTTCGGGTAGGCAGCTGCTCGGAAACGAAGATAGCTTCGGGGAGGTGACAATGAAGGTCTCGGGGTTGGGTCTCTAGGAAGTGAGCCTCGTCGCTGCTGGTCGAATGTTGCCTCGCAACTGGGTTACTCGGGAGAGTCGGATTCCTCGGTCCGGCTGGGTAAATGCTCGGATAGACCGGTTCGTTTGGTCTAGCTTGATTGGTCCTTGGGATGACCGGGTCAGGAACTATTGGAATAGTTTCACGCAGGGGGTGTCGGGGTCCCGTAGGTCTTCTTGGGACTCTAGGGATTACAGGGGATTCCTCGGGAGGGGAAGAAATTTGGGAATTTCTTGCTCGGAAACAACGATGGGGTGGTCTTGGTACCGTGTGGGAAGAAGCCAGGGTGATAGCCCAATTCGTAATGGGTTCCAGGGTGTCCAACTTTACACTCGTAAAGTGCTCGGAAATTTCCTTAACTTTGCACTTGGTACTTTTTCTCAAAAAGTACACGGCGACAAAATTAATTGAATAATTTCCTACTCTTCACTAAAGGGTAGGTAATTAACTCCAGGGGACCAAAGTACTACTCCTTCAGGGGTAGGCGGGGTCTCTGGTCTATAGCCACAGATGCACACTTCTTGATTGCACCAACAGGGTCCAGGAATGGTTGAGCTTTCTCCCCAACCGTCGTTGTTTGAAGTGCTGCTTGCCTCTTCTGTTTCCGGGCTACTCGGGGGAAGGGAAAGGCGGGCTAGTAGGCTGAGCGGGTTTGGAAACCGTCCTACTAGGAGCTCTACAAGCTCGGGGTCGTTGGGGTCCGTGGGAGGGTCGTGGAAGACGCGGGGATTGACCAAACTATGGTCCGGATTTGTCAGAGTTGTTTCCCACGTAGCTCTGCTCCAGAGGTACGTTAACTCGGTGCCTTCGGTAATAACCAAGCGCGGAGGTCCTTCTCTGTCCACTACACGGACTTCGCAGAAGGATAGTTGGATTTCCTCGTAAGAGAGGCAGAATCGGTCGATGTACCGAAAGGAGTTTCCAACTTGGAGTTGCCGGGTGATGTTGTCGCGACGAGGGGGAATATAATTGAACCAAAGATAGTCGCTCTTTGTCCAAAGGAGGAGTTGGTCGGTGGTGATGTCAGAGAGGTGCCAAAATAGGAGTTGGTCGTTGCAGGCGTCGACCACAGCAGAGAGGTCGTCTACAAAGTCGTTGTAGGACTCGTGACCTATGAGCTCTCCAAACTTGAAGAGGTTGACTAGATTTTTGAGCACCAGAGGGGGTTCCATCCAGCAATTGATGCGGGACGACTCGGAGAGGTCGTAGTAGGACGAAGAGGGGTAATACCGACGGACTTGTCAGTCCCTGTGGGTGTCGAAGAAGGCGCGAGCTCTCGCGTGGTGTTGTTCTTCTGTTAGCATGTAAACTTGGGATGGTGGAGGCACTTAAACCGCTCGGTTTACAGTCCAAACAACCAAGGACAAAAGGAAAACTTACTGGTTGCGTTGGTTCGAATCACTCGATTCAAAGTTCAAGGCAACAAGAAGTTTATACCACGACTTTTACAGTGGTACGGAGTCCGGGATCACGGGGACAAAGGAGAAGGGATCGGCGGGGACACGAGGGGTGAGACAGTGAGACAAAAGGGAAGGGTTAGATCGTATAATGTCCTCGAAGAAGTAACCCTGATAGAAAGCAAACACTTGTCCGTTTAAAGAAAAACGTAAGTGTCCGTAAGTGGTAATAATGCGTCCGTCTAAAAAGTCCTGGATCTCTAACGTTACCAAAGAGTCCAGATATCCCGCCTTGATGATGTTGGGAAGGGGGCCGAAAACTTCGCGCAACCCTTCACGGAAATCGTATCTCACGCTACCGAGCGGGAGGTCAACACTAGGGAGGTCAACGACTGCCTTCGAGCAGACGTAGAGCGGGGGGAAGTTGGGATGGACGGCGGGGTCGATGAGACGCGGGAGGATGGTGTACGTGTGGGGGGGCGGAATGCGGAAAGGGGTGACAGATGGGAAGGTGTATGAAGCCTCCAAAAGGGCAGGCGCGCGGGGGATGCGGTAGAAATATTCTCGGATACTCTCCGAGGCTAACCGCCAAGACTCTCCTTCCGGAGTATAGACCGCGGTGTAGACGTGGGGGTGCTCGGGGCGGTCTAAGCACGAGGGGGGACGGAAGAGAGGGAGGGCCGGACGAATGTTCTCTTGTTCGTCGCGGAGGTCGACGTGGGGGACAGGAGGGGACTGCTCGGCTACACGCTCGTAGTCGATGGGGGAGTCGGGAGTCGGGACGCGAGGAGGGAGAGAGGCTCGGGATGGGATACGGGAGGGGGCAGAGGAAGGGCGCTCAGGGGCAGCCTCAACGGGGGTGGACTCGGAGGGGGGTTCAGGATACACCAACTCTGGTGTAAAGACGCGAGGGGGGGAGTGCGGGGTGGAACGGACGGCTATTTGCGTCCGGATATCAAACTCGGGATTGAACTCCTCTTCGTACTCAAGAGGAGTGGCGGGCCTAGGAGTGCCGGGATGTGTGATGGGCAATGGGAGCCCGGAGAGGGGTACACCGAGGACGTCGGTGATGATGTACTCGTATTGTACACCAGAGGTAGACGAGCCTTCAACAAACTCTTGTGTGAAGGCGGAGGGGGAGATGATGGGAGTGAGGGGCGACGGGAGACGAAGGGGCTCGGGAGAGGGGGCGCGAGGGGGAGTGAGGGTGGAACGTGTGGCGGAGCGACGGGAGGGGCGGGGGTAGTAGTTATCGTCCTCTTGGTAATAAGAGGCAGAATCTCCGTCCCACTGGCCAAACTGCGAGAAATCGTAGTCGGACACTTAAGGGAACACCCAGGGTCAGGTCTAATTGGGTTAGACTGTCCAAGTGTGATGACTCACTGTCACTCGACAGGGAGGCACGACGGGGTCAGAAGACCGGGGGTGGTGGAGAACTCGGGGCGGGGCACAGGGACTACTGTGATGGAGGCGCTTTGGCTCAACCGACAGAACTGGCGCGTCGGCTCAGGGAAGTGTCGCTAAGTGCAAGCTACTCGACTTGCAGCTGAAGGGGCACAGGCTCGGGTGGCTGGGAGAGGCAAAGGGAGGATGTCACAAGTGGACAGTCTGAGGGACTGTCCGTTCTATTGCGCTGGCTTATATACCTATAGGGATGGTCTGTGCATAGGTTTAGGGCAGGCTTAGGGCCGCCTGACGGGTGCTGCGGAATACTGCGGAATGGAACATTCCAGAGACATCTAATAATAGTGTCCAATGAGAAAACGAGAACGTATCGTACGACTGCTCCGCAGTCGATGACGCGATTGTGGTGTGGCTGCTCCGCAGTCCAATCACAATAATCATAGAAGTGGTACGACTGTCCCGCAGTCGATGTGTCATAATGATTTGACTGCTCCGCAGTCCAATCAGATAAATCCAGGGAATGGTACGACTTGGAGTCGTCAGGTGACTTGATAAACCATGGGAGATCACGTGACCGATCACGTGATCGTCGGAGTGTGGAATTCAAACTCCGACCTCGGATTTCCCCTTTAGGAAGGTGATTACATAAGACCGGGCCGGCGCGGACCGGTCTTAGACGCCTGAGTCACGACCCAAGTTTCTAGGTTCGTGACAGTAGAGGCCCACATAGAGCGGGGTGCTGAAATTTCAGAACGTCCGGGGGAAGTGATATAGCATTACCACTTTTGACGTGCATACCCACTAGCCCACTAGGCCACGGGACAAAACAAACACAACAAAACACATGAATTTTTTTGATGTGTTTCCGCATACATATGAAAAGCGCTGTAATGCAGAATGTTCATTTTCATGGCCTCGTAAGCTTAGTAATCAATAAAACCGAGTAAACAACTTGAAGGTGTGCAAACTGTACAGTACTGTCACGGTATCGTATACAATTGCAAACATTGCAAAGACAACCTCATGTTTAGACCCATTCCGGCGCTAGATGCGGGAAAGCTGTCAGGAGGGGTTCTCAGGGTACCTGTTGGGACGCATGCGTTGCCATTATGGGTATCGTATTACCTAAGCGTCACATATGTATATAAACGGCATTTGCCGATGTGAGAAATAGGAGCTTACGCTCTATCCTTCCTCTCGCGTCTATCATTTCTCATCTCCTTTCTCATCTCCATACAGCCCCATAACTTTAGTACCCAACAGACTTCTCTCACCAGCTACTCAACTTCTTTATGAGCAAGCGCGTTGAGCTAAATTTACGCATGCGATTTGCTGCCTCCAACCATTCCCGAGGAGTATCCAGTAGTGGCTCCCAAGAACCACACACACTGTAATCCCCGTTTCCGTGTACACGCTATGGAGGGCATGGCATTCCGTAGAGAGCTGGAGGACGGGTCAGCGCAGGCATTCAGTTGGACAGGGTGAATACATTCATTTGTGCCTGCCAGTGTAGAATTGTAACGCAACTGATTTTTGACCCCCCGGCGTGTATTCTTTGATGGCAGATGATACCGAATTCCAACCCATCCTTAGTATCGTTTAATAAAAACCGAGGTTCCAGCAGCGTAAGCTGCGCCTGGTGTAAACGCCTCGATATCTTATCGTGGTGGAACGTTCATGGCAACGACACCAAGGAGGCTACACTCCTGTCATACTGTCTCGGTCGAGACTCAGAGCTTGAAGCTTGAACTACGTTGCAGCGAAGCGGGATGTAGGTCGGTATGACGATTTTTGAGAGCCACTCCTTGGCTGATTGGGGACTTAGGCTTAACTGTAAGGTCAATCTGATGAAGGGAAAGGTATTACGGGTGTAGCGCGAACTTTGGCGAGGTATAGTTGAATACTGGCTGTTGTGAGGGTTTGTAGCTACGATACGCACCCTGGTTCATCCTCAGTCCCCTTGGTGTTCACCGCAGTTGATTCATTTCCACTGTGACTTTGTGAATGGTCGCAGTACGCACAGTACTTCGAGGAAGAAGGGTCGCCCGTCTTTAGCCGCGCCTGACGCATTGTGAATCCAGGTTTGTAAAGTGTACCCGGACTTGTGCAAAATCAGGCACTACAGTATCATGGCATCGGCACACAACTCGGTGACTTGGACATGCATTGCCCTTGGCGGGTCATGTATCCATTGGGGTGAGTCAGAGATCGGTTCGAATGATGCAGACTGTGTCATCGACCTGAACTGCACTGAGGCGACTCGGAGGTGTACGTCAGTGTATTCAATCGACGATCCATCACAGTAAAGAAGTTCAGCGCATATCGCAGTATACGTAGCTATCGGCGCAATAGTGATACTGTACTGACGCCTCTGCGGCTCATTCGCATGGCCGACATCTGATTCCGGCAACCACAGACACTTTTTTCGGGTGGTTCCGAGTCTGACCCGCAGCTCTTACCGCAGCTCGCCACTGAGAAAAGCTGGACGCGCTTGATCCTTATCTTATTTTGAAACTCCTGCTGCGCAATACTCTAGGCTTTGCGCCGTGGTTCACCTGACGTGCAGTGCTTGGTGACGCCGTCATGAACTTGTGCCTGAGTGACGCGGGTGTGGACTGTGCACGTGCACATACATTTGGTTGACCACTGGCACGAACGTCAATACGTCACATTAACCATTTGACAACGCCCTTTACCCATCCAAGTCCTATCGATGCGAGGCAATCTGCGTGGTTTCTCTGTGAGACCTTATGCACCTGCTGCGCACGAGCGCCTCGAATTTGTACACGGCTTGTGACACGCTTAAAAAGTTACAGCCTAAGGTGGATTGACACCATACGGCACAATTCCGAGTCTAACACCATCATGATGCCCACAGTGCATCCTGGAACCCCTGAGCCGAACGAGGTCGTCTCAGACGAGACATCACACTTCAATTACCCCGGCTCGGATATCATTCTTCGCTCATGCGACTCCCATGATTTCCGGCTGCCTAAGCTTTACATTGACACTTGTTCCCCGGTCCTTCGAAATCTCATCCGAAGCGTTTCTACCCCTCCTGATGTCCCCAACGGTGCGCTTCCGGTGGTCGAACTACCGGAAAACAAGGCCACCCTCTACAACCTCCTCACTTTCATTTTCCCCGTTGCCCCCGTCCTTCCCCCGACCACCGAGAAAATAATGGAGCTCTTAGCTGTGGCTCAGAAATATCGAATGGACTCAGCTATGACTCATATCCGAGGCGCCATTTCTCAACGGGATCCGCCATTCATTCGCCCAGAGACAGCACTCCGCGTTTATTTCCTTGCACAGGAGCACGAACTTCGTCAAGAGGCACTTCAGGCTGCGCGAGTTACACTGCGCCTCCCGATGATCATCGAAAATCTAGGAGACAAGCTCGAATTCCATGGCACTACAGGAACCTATCTTCTTGAGCTTTGGAAGTATCACCAGCGAGTTCGAACTGACCTCAAATCAGGTGTTCTTGAGTTTAAAAACTCTGGTTTACCCGATGTCGTGAAAAATCTGCGCTGTATGAAAGATCAGTACTACAGTTACAGCCTCCACAACTCTTTTCCGAAATGGATCGACGATTTCATCGGGTCCATAGCGGAAGCTCCTCATCTCTTCGACCTCATCGAATTCGAAAGTGCATGGGCACGCCACATCCAAGATAACAGCTATACTTCTTCAAAATGTTCATGTGTGGGCATACCCAGCCAGACCATACGCACTTTCTGGGGGTCTCTAACGGCGGCCGTTCGTCGGACGGTAGAAAAGGTACGCAAGACTTGTGAAGCTAGGCCTTATCGCGATGACTAATACGAACACCCGCAGGCGGATTCAACTCTGGCTCTCGTGAAGGAAGAACCAACCTCCGCAAATTTGGGACCTCCATCCGTGCCGTTGTGTATGGACATGCCCGATGCAAGTATTATACTTCGGTCGTCTGACCAAGCCAGCTTCCGTGTCCACAAGTCCGTGCTCGCCATGTCGTCACCATTTTTCAAGGATTTGCTCTCTCTCCCCCAGCCACCCGACGACGAACTAGTAGACGGCCTTCCTGTAATCCAATTGTCCGAGGACGCTGGCATGCTGAACAGCCTCATCTCGTTGCTTTACCCCATCCCCCACGTCGTACCCAGCTCTTATGAAAAGGTGTTCGCCCTACTTGCTGCCTGCCAGAAATACGACATGGAATCAGTTCAATCCCATATCCGTGCCGAGATCAAACTTGGAAAGTTTCCTGCGCCGGTTAAGGCTGACGGCTTCAGTGCTTGTGCCATCGCGGGCAGCTTGGGGCTCGATCCAGAATTGGAGGAGGCGGCTCGTTTCACTGTGGGTTGCCCGATGACATTCGAATCCCTTGGAGAACAATTGCGATCGTTCAAAGGGCGGTCACTGTGCGACCTGGTTCGCTATCGCAAAGGAGGCAATAAAGTGTGACGCAGCCTGGTAGCTAACGACAATAATTGCCGACTATGTACAAATCAGTCGAGTCTTCTGTGTCGTCCCGTTGTGGCTACTCACCTCCGTCCGGTCAGGTTCGACTAAGGTACATGCAAGCTACGCTACCGTTTTTTACGTATCTTTTTCTCTACTGTACACTGGCGGTTCTGCGCCCCTTGGCCGACTTCGTATTTGGTCATACTCTTTCCCAACCTGTAACATCATAGTTCCAGTCCATGCGTCCATATTACTCACCTCTACCGATTACCATCCTCCGAAATTGCAAACATAGCAGAGACAACTTCGTGTCATGTTTCGACTCATTCTCCGACCTTCATTCCAGGAACTAGATGTAGGCAAGCTTGGAGGTCCAACAGAGTTCTCCCACCAGCTGCCAGTGCTCAACTTCTTTACCAGCAAGCGTCGCGACGTTGAGCTGAATTTACGCATGCGATTGCTTGCCTTTAACTATTCTGGAGCACGTACTAGTAGTGACTATCAAGAACCACACTGCAATTCCCGCTTCCGTGTGCATTCGGAGTCCATGGCGAGGGCGACATTCTGTAGAGCTGGAGGACAAGTTGGCGCAGGCATTGGACAAGGTGAATCCCCATTCCTTTGTGGATGATCTGTAACGCAACTGATTTTTGGCTGCTCAGCATGTCATTTCGGTATTATTTGATGGCAGATCGTACTGAATTCCAACTCGTCCTCAGTATCGTTTAATAAGGACCAAGGTGCTAGAGGGCGTAAGCTGCGCCGGTGTAAAGGCCGCCAAAGTCTCGATATCCAACCGTGGTGGAACGTTTATGGCAACGGCACCAAGAAGTTACGCTTCTGTCATTTCACGCGATTTCGCCCTGGTCGAGTCTCGAGGCCTGAAGCTTGAATCACATCGCAGTGAAGCGAGACGTGGGCCGGTATGACGATCTTTGAGAGCCACTCCTTGGCTGATTGGAGACTAAACGATAGAGGGAAGGGTATTACGAGTGTAGCGCGGACTTTTGGCGAGGCATAATTGAATACTCGCTGTTGCGGGGGTTTGTAGTTACAGTACGCATCCCAGTTCGCTCTCAGTCCTCCTTGGTGGTCGCCGTCGCAGTTGATTCGTTTCTGCTGTACTTACGGCCAACCCAGTGAACGGCTGCAGCACGCACAGAACATCGAGGTTTTCTGTACACGACTCGGCGACTTGGACATGCGTCGACCTTGGCGGGTCATGTGGAGAGCCAGAGATCGGTCTGAATGATGCAGACCGACCCGGGCCAGAACAGCGCTGAGGCGACTCGGAGATGTACGTCAGTGTATTCGATCGATGATCGATCACAGTACAGTAAAAAAGGTCCAGCGCGGCGTATCACAGATTCACAGTAAGTTAGCTATCGGCGCAATGCCAGTGCTACAGCTACAGAGGCCCTGCGGATATCTTATTCCGTGGCCGACATCTGATTCCGGCGACCACAGTTGACATGAGATTGATCCCAGAGATCTCAGTGGCATCACGAACGACTTGCCCATGACGGTCATAATAGAGTAGTGTCTAGAATCTGGTAGATCACTTCGGATCGAATACTACAACCAAGACTACAACCCAGTTTGAAAAGTAAGCGAAGAAAAATTCGGAGTACTAGTTTCTAGAACCAGAAGAGCAAAGTGTAGTTAGATGTGCCAGTGAGGATTATTGATACAGTAAACAACTTTTATCGCACCTAGTAGTATCCGATATTACTAGTACACGTTTTTTCTGCAGTTCGGACCGCAGCTCGCCACCTTGAGAAGAACCGTGACTGGACGCGCTTGATTCTTATCTTATTTGAAACTCCTGCTGCGCAATACGAATATACCTCTAGATTTGCGCCGTGGCTCACCTGACTGGTAGTAGTTTGCCATGTTGGTGTGCCGTCATGAACTTGTGCCGTGCACATTACACTCAGTTGACGTTGTTGATGAACGTTACCGTGACTGAAGAACTGCAGGCAGGTCACATTAATAATCATTCACTGGCAACCGTGAACAACGCCCTTTTTCAATCCAAGTTCTATCGATGCGGGGAAATCTGCATGGTTTCTCTGTGAGACCTTGTGTACCTGCTGCGCACGAGCGCCTCAAACTTGAACTCAACTTGTGACACGCTTAAAAGCTATAGGTGGGTTGACATCATACGGCACTATCCCGAGTCTAACACCATCATGATGCCCACAGTGCGTCCTGGAACCCCTGAGCCAAACGGGGTCGTCTCAGTGCCGAACGAGGTCGTCTCAGATGAGACATTACACTTCAATTACCCTGGCTCGGATATCATTTTTCGCTCGTGCGACTCCCATGATTTCCAGGTGCCTAAGCTCTTCATCGACACCTGGTCCCCGGTCCTTCGAAAGCTCATCCGAAGCGATTCGAACACTCCTGATGTCCCCGATGGCAAACTTGAAGAACATGAACGGCTTCCGGTGGTCAAACTACAGGAAAGCAAGGCGACCCTCTACAGCCTTTTCACCTTCATTTTCCCCGTCGTTCCCATCCTTCCTTCAACCACCGAGAAAATTATGGAGCTCCTAGCCGTGGCTCAGAAGTATCAAATGGACTCAGTTTTGGCTCATATCCGAGGCGCCATCTCTCGACAGGATCCACCATTCATTCGACCAGAGACAGCACTCCGCGTTTATTTCCTTGCACAGGAGCACGAACTCCATCAAGAGGCGCTTCAGGCTGCGCGAGTTACACTGCGCCTCCCGATGATCATCGAAGATCTAGGAGACAAGCTCGGATTCCCTGGCACGACGGGAACCTATCTTCTTGAGCTTTGGAAATATCACCAGCGAGTTCGAACTGATCTCAAATCAGGTCTTCTTGGGTTCAAAAAGTCTGGTTTACCCGATGTCGTGAAAAATCTACGTTGTAATAAAAATCAATACAACGTCGGTTTCGGCGGCCGCCACCGTGACAGCCCCAACTCTTATCCGCGGTGGATTGATGATTACATCGGCTCCATAGCGGAAGCGCCTCATCTCTTCGACCTCATCGAATTCGAAAGTGCACGGGCACGCCACATCCAAGATAACAAGTATGATTCTTCGAACTGTTCATGTGTCGGCATATCCAGCCAGATCATACGCACTTTCTGGGGGACTCTAACGGCGGCCGTTCATAGGACGATAGAAAAGGTACGCAGAACTGATGAGGCTATACTCATAGCGACAACTAATACGAACACACCACAGGCAGATTCGACTCTGGCTCTCGTGAAGGAAGAACCAACCTCCGGAAACTCGGATTCTCCATCCGTCCCCTTGTGTTTGGACATGCCTGATGCAAGTATTATCGTTCGGTCGTCTGACCAAGCCAGCTTCCGTGTCCACAAGTCGGTGCTCGCCATTTCGTCACCATTTTTCAAGGATCTGCTCTCTCTCCCCCAGCCACCCGATGACGAACTTGTGGACGGCCTTCCTGTAATCCAAGTGTCCGAGGACACTGGCCTTCTGAACAACCTCATCTCGTTACTTTACCACATTCCCCACGTCGTACCCAGCTCTTATGAAAAGGTGTTCGCCCTACTCGCCGCCTGTCAGAAATACGACATGGAATCGGTTCAATCCCATATCCGTGCCGAGATCAAATGTGGAAAGTTTCCCGCGCCAGTTAAGGCTGAAGGCTTCAGTGCATGTGCCATCGCGGGCAGCTTGGGGCTCGGTCCAGAACTGGAGGATGCGGCTCGTCTTACCTTGGGTTGCCCGATGACATTCGAGTCCCTTGGAGAACAATTGCGATCATTCAAAGGGCAGGCACTTTCCGACCTCATTCGCCATCGCAAAGGTGGCAAGAAAGTGTGACGTGCCTTGTCGACTAAGTTAAGTACAAGTCAGTCGGCTCTTCCATTTCGTCTCAAGAGGCGGCTACTCACCTCCGTTTGGACAGGTTCGACTAAGGCGCATACAATCTATGCTATTATTTTCACGTATCCTTTTTCCTCCTGTACACCAGTTGACGCAAGCACTGGACAAAGTGAAAGCCGAATTCCTTGAGCCAAGTAATCTCAACAGCTCGTACAGGGTATCGGTATTGTGTAATAAAGACTTACGGCGGCGCAAGCTGCGTTGGGAGTAAAAGTTTTAGGAGACTTGGTTCCCTTCGGTAGGGCAGTTGTAGCAAAAGGATATACGGTAAGAATGGTGCTGTGGTACGTCGTAAATGAGAGAACGTAGGCAGATACATCGAAGTTCGGTCTCCATGTGATTGGCCCACCACTATCTGCGTCTGAAGGATGCCTTTCTGTTCAATTTGCTTTTATCTTCATCGCGGAAATTTCGGTGCATCTGGCACATGAATACTTACACTGTGACACCGGCAGTATTAATCTGCGATGAGTAGTATTCAGTGGTTCTCCGAATTCTGACCGCAGCCGGCACAAAGGACTCGAACATCGGACATGAGCGCATGAGCACGTGCCCTTGACTCTCGCATTATCGTCTTATCTAGAACCCTTGCTGCGCAATAGGTACAGTACGTACCGTCTATCTGTAGGAGCGCGTGAATGCGCGACTAGATACATGGTAAGCAAAGTTAACAAGGGAAAATTAGTTTCATGAGAGTCATAACGCGAGCAACTGAGCCCGACTGAGCGCAATAGATCGTTGCCGGTACAACCGGCCCGGAAGTCTGACGACGTCGTGCACGTGATATGACCATTACCTCATCCTTCTTCTCAATGCCGCGGCGCTGTCTTAGCACTGTAACTTGTACTGGCTCAGGCAAGGGCTCAGGCTCTTTTAAAGCTAGCCGTAGATCGACATACCGCACAATTCTAACACCATGCCTATAGTGATATGTCCTGAAAACCCTGAACCGAACGGGGTCGTCTCAGACGAAACATCACACTTCGATTACCCTGGATCCGATATCGTTCTTCGCACAGGCGACTCCCATGATTTCCGGGTGCATAAGCTTAACGTCGACATTTGTTCCCCAGTACTTCGAAAGCTCATCCGAAGCGTCTCACACCCTCCCGATGTCCCTAATGGTGCGCTTCCGGTGGTCGAACTACCGGAAAACAAGGCGACCCTCTACAGCCTCCTTACTTTCATTTTCCCTATCACCCCCGTCCTTCCTTCGAGCACCGAGAAAATAATTGAGCTCCTAGCTGTGGCTCAGAAGTATCAAATGGACTCAGTTATGACTCATATCCGAAGCACCATCTCCCGACAGGATCCGCCATTCATTCGCCCAGAGACAGCACTCCACGTTTATTTCCTTGCACAGGAGCATAAACTCCGTCAGGAGGCGCTTCAGGCAGCACGAGTCACGTTGCGCCTTCCGATGGTCATCGAAGATTTAGAAGACAAACTCGATTTCCCTGGAATGACTGGCGCCTATCTTCATGAGCTTTGGAAGTATCACCAGCAAGTTCGAACAGATCTCAAATCAGGCTTTCTTGAATTTAAGAACTCTGGTTTACCCGATGGTGCGAGAGATCTGCCGTGTACTGCTCCTCGCCCTGGTCGCCGCCCTTTTCCGCGATGGCTTGGTGCTTTCATCGACTCCATAGCAGAAGCTCCTCATCTCTTCGATCTTATTGAATTTGAAAATGCCCGGGCACGCCATCTCAAGGATGAGACCCATTATTCTCAAACATGTTCATGCGCGGACATATCCAGCCAGGTCATACGCGCTTTCTGGGAGGCCCTGAGCGCCGTCGTTCGTGGGACTATAAAAAATGTAAGTGGACTCGAACTAAGCCTCCTTGCGATACCTAATACCCACACCCACAGGCAGATTCGGCACTGTCTCTCACGAAAGAGCCAGACCCCCCAAAACTGGAGCGTGCATCCGTGTCATCATGTTTGGATCTACCTGACGCCAATATTATAGTTCGGTCGTCTAACGAAGTCAACTTCCGTGTCCATAAGCCAGTGCTCGCCGTATCGTCACCATTTTTCAAGGACCTGCTCTCTCTCCCCCAGCCATCCGATGACGAACTCATAGACGGCCTTCCTGTAATCCAATTGTCCGAGGATGCTGACTTGCTCAAAAGCCTCATCTCGTTGCTTTACCCCATCCCCCCCGTCATTCCCAGCTCTTATGAAAAGGTATTCGCATTACTCGCTGCCTGCCAGAAATACGACATGGAATCAGTTCAGTCCAATATTCGTGACGGGATCAAACTTGGAAGGTTTCCTGCACCAGTTGAGGCTGAAGCCTTCCGTGCGTGTGCCATCGCGGGCAGCATGGGGCTAGATCCAGAATTGGAGGATGCGGCTCGTCTCACGTTGCGTTATCCGATGACATTCGAATCCCTTGGAGAACAATTGCGATCATTCATAGGGCGGGATCTGTACGACCTCATTCGCTATCGCAAACGTGGTAATAACGTGTACCCGCAAGACGACGAAGATGGCGATAAACCGCCCCGGCAAGACGACGATTCCGACCAAGATTCCGACGATTAAAATTTTTGAGACAACACCTCAGTTTGGACAGGTTTCGACTAAGGTACATGCAGTTTACGCTACCATTTTTAAAGCACTGTATCCTTCTTTTCACTGCACAGCTCTGCGCCTGCTGGGTGACTGCGCATTCGGTCATACGCTTTCCCAATCTGTAACATCACAATTCCAGTCCATACTACTCCCATCCGCACTTCAATCGACTTCCAACACTCTCGCTCAATCGGCTGGGAACTGGGACAAACCAATGCTACCTACGCGTAAACGTTTCGATCTTCGGTCGGGCTATGATAGTACCTTATATCTGCACCGTTGGTCTTCCATTGGGACGTAATCGAGCCATAGTGCTCCCGCCTCCACTATCGCGAACGTAGTGAGACTGAGCGCCTGTACTCCTGCGAAGCCAAATTAGCGTCTGAATCTGACCCTCCGGCGTCCCGGCTCCTACTGCGGGCCTATACATCAATGTATAGTCGGCAGTTTCCTTCAGACACTGTAAAATGATACAGCTGCATTAGGTCAAGCGAGCACCGGAGATCCAAGTCGAAGACGATGACGCAAATCCCCTTCTCTCCCCCGCACGTCCTATCGGGGTTGACTAAACCCTGAGCTAAATCCGAGATGCCGAGATAGTGACATAGACGTCAGAAGTCCGGTTTTGTGACGACTCGGATGTTGGCAGTATTCTCTTTGGACTCGGAGGCAAGCTCGGGGGGGACGAGTGACACAACCTAAGTGGTCGCCGGCTAGGACCTATTCACGGATGCAGTGGACGTGTTTGCTACCTTTTGGTGTGGGGACAGACACGGTCGCGGTCTTCCATTGGGCGAGAATTGGCGTGGTTCATGGTGGTTGTTAGGAGTGAATAGTAAGACTATAGTAAGTTACGACAATAGTGTGTAGACCCGGGCCGGCGGGATTTCCATGGGAATTACTGGTTGTGCGGCGCTCTCAGGCTTGTACTGGCCCTTTATATAAGAGCTCAGGCTAGCGTGGATTGACATACCCACACAATTCTAACATCATGCCTATAGTAGTATGTCCTGAAACACCTGAACCGAACGAGGTCGTCTCAGACGAGACACTACACTTCGATTACCCTGGATCCGATATCGTTCTTCGCACAGGCGACTCCCATGATTTCCGGGTGCCTAAGCTCAACATCGACATTTGTTCCCCCATACTTCGAAACCTCATCCGAAGCGTTTCGACCCCTCCCGATGTCCCCAACGGTGCGCTTCCGGTGGTCGAGCTACCGGAAAGCAAGGCGACCCTTTACACCCTCCTCACTTTCATTTTCCCCGTCGCCTCCGTCCTTCCTTCAACCACCGAGAAAATCATGGAGCTCCTAGCTGTGGCTCAGAAATATCGAATGGACTCAGTTCTGAATCATATCCGAGGCGACATCGCTCGACAAGATCCACCATTCATCCGCCCAGAGACAGCACTCCACGTTTATTTCCTTGCACAGGAGCATGAGCTCCATCAAGAGGCGCTTCAAGCTGCGAGAGTTACGTTGCACCTCCCCATGACCATCGAAGGTTTGGGAGACAAGCTCGATTTCCCTGGCATGTCAGGCACTTATCTTCATGAGCTTTGGAGGTATCACCAACGAGTTCGAACCAATCTCAAATCAGGTCTTCTTGAGTTTAAAAACTCTGGTTTACCCTATGACGTAAACGTTCTGCGTTGCATTCGCACTGATGGCCGGGGCCGCGCAGTTTTTCCGCGATGGCTTGATGTTTTCATCGGCTCCATAGCGGAAGCCCTTCATACCTTCGATCCCATTGAGCTCGAAAATGCTCGGGCATGCCACATCAAGGACGAGATCCCTTATTCATGTTCATGTGCGGTCATACCCAGCCAGGTCATACGCGTTTTTTGGGAGGCCCTGACCGCTGTTGTTCGTGGGATTATAGAGAAAGTACGTAGATTCGGAACTGGTCTGACAAGGCCTCGTCGTGATAACTAATACGGACACCCACAGGCAGATTCGGCTCTGTCTCTCGTGAAAGAAGAGTCACTGGCAACCTCCGAAAACTCGGATCCTTCATCCGTGTCATTAGTTTTGGATTTACCTGACGCAAATATTATAGTTCGGTCGTCTGACAGGGTCAACTTCCGTGTCCACAAGTCTGTATTCGCCGTATCGTCACCATTTTTCAGGGATCTTCTCTCTCTCCCCCAGCCACCTGATGACGAACTTGTAGACGGCCTTCATGTAATCCAACTGTCTGAGGATGCTGACCTGCTCAATAGCCTCGTCTCGTTGCATTACCCCATTTCACCCATCATTCCCAGCTCTTATGAAAAGGTATTCGCATTACTCGCTGCCTGCCAGAAATACGACATGGAATCAGTTCAATCCAATATTCGTGACGGGGTCAAAGTTGGAAGGTTTCCTGCACCAGTTGAGGCTGAAGCCTTCCGTGCATGTGCCATTGCGGGCAGCATGGGGCTGGATCCGGAATTGGAGGACGCGGCTCGTCTCACCCTGGGTTACCCGATGACATTCGAATCCCTTGGAGAACAATTGCGATCATTCAAAGGGCGGTCACTTTGCGACCTCATTTGCTATCGCAAACGTGGCGATAAAGTTTGACGAACTTAAAAGTGCCAAAAGACGATTGTCGACTAAGTAAAAGTCAGCAGGATCTTTCTTGTTTTTGTTTTGGAATCCAGCCAGTAGAGTCGTCTCAATATGTGTCCACTCACCTCAGGCCTCAGTCGAGACAAGTTCGACTAAGGCACGTACAATCTACGCTACCGTTTTTAAAGCACTGTATCCTTTTTTTTTGAATCGTGCACTGTATCCTTTCCACTGTACAGTTCTACCCATTGGGTGACCGCACATTTGGTCATACTCTATCCCAATCTGTAACATCACAATCCTAGTCCGCGTGTCCATACTGCTCCCGGGCCCCACGTCCACCGACTGCCGTCCTTCAACATTCCCGCTCAATTGACTGGGACAAATCAATGATGTTTCGATCTTCGGTCGGGCTATGATAGCACCTTGGTGAATATATCTGCCATATTGGCTTCCATTGGGACGTACTCGAGCCATAGTGCCCCCGCGTCCACTATCGCGAACGTAGTGCCTCGAAGCAACATCGGCGTCTGACTCTGACCGCCTCCACTCCGGTGTCCCGGCTCCTTTTGCGGGCTTCTACGTTAGTATATAACTGGCTGTTTCCTTCAGACGCTGTAGGGAACTGTGTGTAGCCTTCCGATGCACACGGCGAAATTGTCAGGATGCGATGTCGAGGTGCGTTGCAACCGTAACGTTACTCGGGCTCTCCAGCCGCTGTACGCATATACTGTGTTGCCTTCTCCACAAGCTTCTCCAAGCCCTCAATAGGCTGACCATGTTTACGCCATTCATGTTAAACCTTGCAAGAATCAAGACGATATATGCTCCCTGGCACAGCGACAACGTGCGCTTTCGCATTGGTCGTGGTTAGAGGAAGAGGTGAGATACTAGTATAATGCTTCAAATTCAGCTAAGTACTGGTGCAACTCCGATGTACGGATGCACTAGATCAAAGCGGAGCACTGGAGACCGAAGGCAACGAGGCGGATCTCCTTCTATCCCTGGCAGGTCCTATTGGGGTTGGCTAAACCCTGCTACACCTGATATGCCGAGATAGTAACATAGACGTCGGAAGTCCGGTTTCGTGACGATGTTGGCAGTATTATCTTTGGACTCGGAGGAGACGAGTGGCACAACCTAAGTAATCTATGTCGCTTACTAGGACCCATTCACCAATGCAGTGGTACTGGACGCGTTTGCTACATTTTGGTGTGGGGATAGGCGTGGTCGCGATCTTCCTTTTGGCCCGGGGTTAGAAGGGACGACGGGAGACGACGGAGGCGCGGAGGCGTGGGGTAGCCCCGGGCCGGTGAGATTTCTATATATAGGTAATTAATTACCTCACCCTTTGGGTTGCAATCGTGGTTGTTGCGTGGATCGACACAGCACAATTCTAACATTATGCCTATACTAGTATGTCCTGAAAACCCTGAACCGAACGAGGTCGTCTCAGACGAGACGTCACACTTCGATTACCCTGGATCGGATATCGTTCTTCGCACAAGCGACTCCCATGATTTCTGGGTGCCTAAGCTCAACATCGACATTTGTTCCCCGATACTTCGAAACCTCATCCGAAGCGTTTCAAACCCGCCCGATATCCTCAACGGTGCGCTTCCGGTGGTCGGACTACCGGAAAGGAAGGCCACCCTCTACAGCCTCCTCACTTTCATTTTCCCCGTCGCCCCTGTCCTTCCTTCGACCACCGAGAACATAATGGAGCTCCTAGCTGTGGCCCAGAAGTATCAAATGGACTCAGTGATGACTCATATCCGAGGCGCCATCGCTCGACAGGATCCTCCATTCCTTCGCCCAGAGACTGCGCTCCGCGTTTATTTTCTCGCACAGGAGCACGAACTCCCTCAGGAGGCGGTTCAGGCTGCGCGAGTTACGTTGCGCCTCCCGATGATCATCGAAAGTTTGGGAGACAAGCTCGATTTCCCTGGAATGACGGGTGCCTATCTTCACGAGCTTTGGAAGTATCACCAACAAGTTCGAACCGATCTCCAATCAGGTGTTCTTGAGTTTAAAATCTCTGGTTTACCCTATGAGGTAAAAAAGGATCTGCGTTGTATTCCTCGCCATCCTACTCTTCAATCCAGTCGCTTCTCTTTTCCGCAATGGCTTGGTGTTTTCATCGATTCCATAGCTGAAACTCCTCATCTCTTCGATCTCATTGAATTTGAAGATGCACGGGCATCCCACGTCAAGGTTATGACCGATGATTTAACATGTTCTTGTGCGGTCATATCCGGCCAGGTCATACGCGCTTTCTGGGAGGCCCTGACCGCTGTTGTTAATGGGACTATAGAAAAGGTACGTAGATTAGGAATTGGTGTAACTAAGCCTCTTCGCGATAACTAATACGGACACCCGTAGGCAGACTCGGCTCTGTCTTTCGTGAAAGAGGAGCTAACCATCGAAAACTCGGACCCTCCATCCGTGTCATTAGGTTTGGATTTACCTGACGCAAACATCATAGTTCGATCATCTGACGGGGTCAACTTCCGTGTCCGCAAGTCGGTGCTCGCTATATCGTCCCCATTTTTCAAGGACCTGCTCTCTCTTCCCCAGCCACCTGATGACGAACTTGTAGACGGCCTTCATGTAATCCAATTGCCCGAGGACGCTGACCTGATCAATAGCCTCATTTCATTGCTTTACCCCATTTCACCCGTCATTCCCAGCTCTTATGAAAAGGTATTCGCATTACTTGCCGCCTGCCAGAAATACGACATGGAATCAGTTCAATCCAATATTCGTGACGGGATCAAACTTGGAAGGTTTCCTGCACCAGTTGAGGCTGAAGCCTTCCGCGCATGTGCCATCGCGGGTAGCATGGGACTCGACCAAGAATTGGAGAATGCGCTTCGTCTCACCCTGGGTTACCCGATGACATTCGAATCCCTTGGAGAACAATTGCGATCATTCAAAGGGCGGTCACTTTGCGACCTCGTTCGCTATCGCAAACGTGGCAATAAAGTGTGATGAACCTAAAAAAGACGATTGTCGACTAAGTAAAAGTCAGTAGGATCTTTTTTGTTTTGTTTTGGAATCCAGCTAGTAGGGTCTTCTACGTCGTCTCAATATGTGTCCACTCACCTCAGGTCTCAGTCGAGACAAGTTCGACTAAGGTACGGACAATCTACGCTACCGTTTTTAAGGCACTGTATCCTTCTTTCTGCTGTACAGTTCTGCCCGTTGGGTGACTGCGCATTCGGTCATACTCTGTCCCAATCTGTAACATCACAATTTCAGTCTGCGTCCATACTACTCCCGTCCGCACTTCTACCGACTGCCGTCCATTCCCGCTCGATTGACTGGGAGCTGGGACAAATCAATGCTACGCGAAATGTTTCGATCTTCAGTCAGGCTATGACAACATCTTGGTGAATATATCTGCAACATTGGCTTCCACTGGGACGTAATCGAGCCATAGTGCTCCCGCGTCCACTATCGCGAACGTAGTGCCTGTGCCCCCGCGAAGCAAAATCGGCATCTGACTCTGACCTCCTTCCACTCCGGCGTCCCGGTTCCTTTTGCATTGTAGACCTCTATGTCAGTATATAACCGGCTATCTGCTCCAGACGCTATAGGGCACTGTGTGCAGCTTTCCGATGCACACGGCAAAATTGGAACAGGATGCGATGTCGAGGTGCGTTGCAACCGTAACGTTTCTCGGGCTCTCTAGACGCTGTACGCGTCTACTGTGTTGCCTTCTCCAAGCCGTCAACAGACTATTTGCGCCATTCATGTTGAACCTCGCAAGAACCAAGACGGTGTATGCTTCCTGGCACAGCAACAGCGTGCGCTATCGCATTGGTCGTGGTTGGAAGAAGAGGTGGGATACTAGTATAATGCTTCAGATTCAGCTAAGTACAGGTGCGCTGCCGTACAGATGCATTAGATCGAAGGGGAGCACCAGAGATCGAAGACGGCAATGCGAATCTCCTTCCCTCCCCAGTAGGTCCTATTAGGGTTGGCTAAACCCTGGGCTAAACATGAGACGCCGAAATAGTGACATAGACGTCCGGTTTGGTGACGATGTTTGCTCTTGGACTCGGAAGAGACGAGTGACACAACCTGAGTAATGCCGCTAGCCAGGACATATCCACGAATGCAGTGGTACTGGACGGTGTGGGCACAGACGTGGTCCCAGTCTTCCGTTGGGCCAGAATTGGCGTCGTTGTTGGGAGAGGACGACGGTGTGTAGCCCCGAGCCGGCGAGATTCCCATGAGAATTACCTCATTCTTGTCAATGGGGTTGTTTGTCAAGTCACCAATGCGGCGGAGCTTCACTTGCACTCCTGGCTCTTTAAAAGCCAGCGTGGATCGACATACCGCACAATTCTAACACCATGCCTATACTAGTATGTCCTGAACCGAACGAGGTCGTCTCAGACGAGACATCACACTTCGATTACCCTGGATCGGATATCGTTCTTCGCACAAGCGACTCCCATGATTTCCGGGTGCCTAAGCTCAACATCGACATTTGTTCCCCGATACTTCGAAACCTCATCCGAAGCGTTTCAAACCCTCCCGATGTCCCCAACGGTGCACTTCCGGTGGTCGAACTACCGGAAAACAAGGCGACCCTCTACAGCCTCCTCACTTTCATTTTCCCCGTTGCCCCCGTCCTTCCTCCGACCACCGAGAAAATCATGGAGCTCCTAGCTGTGGCTCAGAAGTATCAAATGGACTCAGTGATGACTCATATACGAGGCGCCATCGCTCGACAGGATCCGCCATTCATTCGCCCAGAGACGGCACTCCACGTTTATTTCCTTGCACAGGAGTATGAGCTCCATCAAGAGGCGGTTCAGGCTGCGCGAGTTACGTTGCGCCTCCCGATGACTATCGAAAGTTTGGGAGACAAGCTCGATTTCCCTGGCATGACAGGTGCCTATCTTCATGAGCTTTGGAAGTATCACCAGCAAGTTCGAACCGATCTCCAATCAAGCGTTCTTGAGTTTAAAAACTCTGGTTTACCCGATGACGTAAAAGAGGATCTGCGTTGTATTCCTCGTCGTCCTATTCCTCGACGTATATCAGCTAGTTACTCCTCTTTTTCGGGATGGCTTGATGATTTCATCGACTCCATAGCTGAAACTCCTCACCTCTTCGATCTCATTGAATTTGAAGATGCACGGGCATCCCACATCAACGACTTGGATTCTTTAACATGTTCATGTGCGGTCATATCCGGCCAGGTCATACGCGCTTTCTGGGAAGCCCTGACCGCTGTTGTTAATGGGACTATAGAAAAGGTACGTAGATTAGGAACTGGTGTAACTAAGCCTCTTCGCGATAACTAATACGGACACCCGTAGGCAGACTCAGCTCTGTCTCTCGTGAAAGAAGAGCTAACCATCGAAAACTCGGATCCTCAATCCGTGTCATTATGTCTGGATTTACCTGACGCAAACGTCATAGTTCGATCATCTGACGGGTTCAACTTCCGTGTCCGCAAGTCGGTGCTCGCAATATCGTCCCCATTTTTCAAGGACCTGCTCTCTCTCCCCCAGCCACCCGATGACGAGCTTGTAGACGGCCTTCCTGTAATCCAATTGCCCGAGGACGCTGACCTGCTCAATAGCCTCGTCTCGTTGCTTTACCCCATTTCCCCCGTCATTCCCAGCTCTTATGAAAAGGTGTTCGCCCTACTCGCTGCCTGCCAGAAATACGACATGGAATCGGTTCAATCTAATATTCGTGACGGGATCAAAGTTGGAAGGTTTCCTGCACCAGTTGAGGCTGAAGCTTTTCGTGCATTTTCCATCGCGAGTAGCATGGAGCTCATTCCAGAAATGGAGAGTACAGTTCGTCTCACGTTGGGTTACCCGATGACATTCGAATCCCTTGGAGAACAATTGCGATCATTCAAAGGGCGGTCACTTTGCGACCTCGTTCGCTATCGCAAACTTGGTAGTAAAGTATGAGGAAGACGATCGTCGACCATGTATAAGTCTGTCATGTCTTCTACACCGTCTCTACTCAGCTCAGTCGCGACTAAGGTACGTCTACGCTACCTACCATTTTTTCCCACCGTGCGGCTCTGCGTCCCTTGGAGAGCTATATCCAGGCCTTGACTGTCATAATAGAGTAGTATCTAGATGGGCTCGGACCGAACACAGCCCGATTTGAAGCAAGCGGAGGAATACTCAATTTACTAGTTTCTGGAACCGAGTGTAGTTGAAGACGAGGCGGATTATTTCCAACCAACCTATCCAGCTATATATCCAGTATTGGAAGTACTACAAGTAGTAGTATGCATTTTTTGGGTGGTTCTCAGGACGCAGCTCGCGAGTCGCCAGTAAGAAAAACTGGACGCGCGCTTGAAAGCGGCTTGAATCTTATCTTATCCGAAACTCCTGCTGCGCAATACGAATATTTTGCGCAGTGGCTAGCGGCTCACCTGACTTGGTGGCAATTGTGATACCGACTGCGGCCCACACACGCACGTCACGTGGACATTCAGTTTACCCACTCCGAGTCAACGTAACTGAGTGTTACTCAACCATGAAGCTGCATGAAGGTTCATGCACGTTCATGAACTGCGGGGACGCCACACCAATCAAATCTAATTCTATCGATGCGAAGTAATCTGCATGGTTTCTCTGTGAGACCTTGTACACCTGCTGCGCACTCGCCTCGAACGCGGCTCGTGAGTCGGGATACGCTCAGGCTTAAATGCTACGGGTGAATTGATACGATCGCATTTCCGAGCCTAACACTATCATGTTGCTCACACTGCGCCCTGGAACCCCTGAACCGAACGGGGCCGTCTTAGACGAAACATTGCACTTCAATTACCCTGGATCGGATATCGTTCTTCGCACAAGCGACTCCCATGATTTCCGGGTGCCTAAGCTTAACATCGACATTTGTTCCCCGATACTTCGAAACCTCATCCGAAGCGTTTCAAACCCTCCCGATGTCCCCAACGGTGCGCTTCCGGTGGTCGAACTACCGGAGAGCAAGGCCACCCTTCACAGCCTCCTCACTTTCATTTTCCCCGTCGCCCCCGTCCTTCCTTCGACCACCGAGAAAATCATAGAGCTCTTAGCTGTGGCTCAGAAGTATCAAATGGACTCAGTTATGACCCATATCCGGGGTGCCATCTCCCGACAGGATCCGCCATTCATTCGCCCAGAGACGGCATTCCACGTTTATTTCCTTGCACAGCAGCACGAACTCCATCGAGAGGCGCTCCTGGCTGCGCGTGTTACGTTGCGCCTCCCGATGTTCATCGAAAGTTTGGAAGACAAGCTCAATTTCCCTGGCATGACAGGCGCCCATCTCCTTGAACTTTGGAGGTATCACCAGCGAGTTCGAACCGATCTCCGATCAAACATTCATCAGTTCAAAACCTCTGGTCTACCCCATAACGTAAATGTTCTGCGTTGTACCCGCTCTCCAAATGTTTTTCTGCGATGGCTTGATGTTTTCATGGGCTCCATAGCGGAAGCTCCTCATCTCTTCGATCTCATTGAACTCGAAGATGCCCGGAACCTTCACTACAGGCATGAGGGTTATTCATGTTCGTGTATCCACATACCCAGCCAGGTCATACGCACTTTCTGGGAGGCGCTGACCCCTATTGTTCGTGGGACTATAGAAAAGGTACGTAGCCTCGGAACTGATGTAGACGTCTTCGCGATAACTAATACGAACACCCACAGACAGATTCGGCTCTGTCTCTCGTGAAAGAAGAGTCAACCTCCGAAAACTCGGATCCTTCATCCGCGTCATTGTGTTTGGATTTACCTGACGCCAATATTATAGTTCGGTCGTCTGACAGGGTCAACTTCCGTGTCCACAAGTCTGTGCTCGCCGTATCGTCACCATTTTTCAGGGATCTACTTTCTCTACCCCAGCCACTTGACGACGAACTTGTAGACGGCCTCCCTGTAATCCAATTATCCGAGGATGCTGACCTGCTCAATAGCCTCGTCTCATTGCTTTACCCCATTTCCCCCGTCATACCCAGCTCTTATGAAAAGGTATTCGCGTTACTCGCCGCCTGCCAGAAATACGACATGGAATCAGTTCAGTCCAATATTCGCGCCGCCACCAAACTTGGAATGTTTCCTACGCCAGTTGAGGCTGAAGGCTTCCGTGCGTGTGCTATCGCGGGAAGCATGGGGCTGGATCCAGAATTGGAGGATGCGGCACGTCTCACGTTGCGTTACCCGATGACATTCGAATCCCTTGGAGAACAATTGCGATCATTCAAAGGGCGGTCACTGTGCGACCTCATTCGTTATCGCAAAAGTGGAAATAAATCTACAAGACGATGATTGTTGACGAAGTGTAAGTCTGTCATATCTTCTACGCCGTCTCTTCAGCTCAGTCGTAACTAAAGTTCATACGATCTACACTACGTACCGTTTTTTTACTGTACAGCTCTGCGTCCCTCCGTCCCTTGGGTGTGCATTTGGCTATGATTTTTTCCCAATTTGTAACATCACAATGCTAATCCATGTACTCATACTGCCCCATCTGCACTTCTCCGAATGCGATGACACGCATCTCTTTTTTTTGGACACACGGGCATCTCCCTTCCCCCTTCCAGCGGATCTCGGGATTCGCCGAACCTGGGTGCAAATTAATCGGTATGGGGCGACAAGATCTATTATACATTCAATACAGTACCGGAACATCTAGCATACCCGGTGTGCCTACTCCTACTCATAAAGCTTGCATAAAGCGTCATCGGATGATCACCAATCAGTCGGAGCTTGGCGGCTCAATCGCATCCTGCGTCGATTCGAGGTTGAAGCGTACCTATAAGGAATCATGGCTGAGACTCCACGAAGAGAAGCCACGGTAGTACTCACCTCATCCAGTGCTTTCGCCAGTTTGGTCTCGACCTGTTCGCGGTACGTCTCTCCGTGCATAATGTGCACCTTCGAGCAGAACGAACAGTCGTATCTATTGATGTGACCTTGAAGAGCAGCGAGGTATTCCGTGGCAAAACTAGAAGGTCGGGGGAGAGGACGCGTAAATGCCACCTTGAGCGACTTGAGATGTAGTGAAAGCAGCCATCCAGCGAGGTGTGATTGGGTTGTATTGGGGCAACCGACCCAGATATCTGATGGGGGGAGGCGAGAATCGAGTAATGATTCAAGACACGAGGTAAGTCTATCTCGACAGCGCTTGCGATATCGTACAAGGTCGCGCAGCGCGAATCCGCCGAACGCGGACAGATGTTCTCCGATGAATTCGAAGCTCATGGGGTACTCCAGAGTGAGGCGAGCAGCAGCCTCCATTTCCGGGATGAGCCCATGGTTGCTGGCGACGGCATACGCACGGAATGCCAACGCACCGGTTGGCGTAGTGAGGTTCCTGTTCTTCATCTCGGAACGGATGGTCGATTGGACGGTAGGCATGTCGTATTTCTGAGAAGCGGCGAGGAGGTCCAAGGCCTTGTCATACGAGTCAGGTATTACGGTAGGAATCGGGTAGAGGATAGTGATGAGGCCGAGTAAAACTTCCGCACATTCGGATAACTGGACCACGGGAAGGTTATCGACTACCTCGTCGAGTCCCAGTGGTGGCTGAGGAAGGGAGAACATGTCGCTGAAGAACGGCGAAGAGATGGACAATGTTGATTTGTGAACGCGGAAGTCGACATGATCGGATGACCTGAGTATGATGTCTGCGCCGCTTGTATGCAAGCATTCAGGAGGCGAAACTTTCGACTTGGTAGAACTTCGTCTCTGCCTTTCTCCCCCCAACACGAAATCAGCTCCGGCCTGTAAAAGGATTAACGAACTGTAACGCAGCATGCTCGGGACGACTACGCTTACGTCTTCCATACTACTCTGGACGACGCCTTTCAAGGCCGTCCAAAAGGTGTCTATTGTTTTGCTTTCTATTGACGCGCAAGATTGGCAATAGTCGGATACTCGGGGGTCTGAAGGCATGATGTGGCGCGTCAAGGTCATGTGGAATTCGGAGAGGTCGAAGAGAGCCGGGGATCTTGCTATGGAGTCGATGTAATCCCCGAGCCAGACCGGGACGTCGCAATTGTCGAGCTCCCTACACCGAACGTTTATACGCGCCGCCGTTCCAGATGTTATGAACGCTACGAGGTCATCTTCAAGGAACTGTTGCACCCTCGCGTGATAGCGCCAAAGTTCATAGAGGAATGGGCTGGGCATGATGTCCAACTTTGCAGTGCTCTCCAAACTCTCGATAGTCAGTGGGAGGTTCAGCGTAAGTTGCGCAGCCAGAAGCGCTTCTTGGCGAAGGCCGTACTTCTGGGCAAGAGAATATGCATGAAAAGCGGTCGATTTCCGGATGAGTGGTGGGTTCTGTCGGGAAATATGGTCTCGGATGTGAGCCAAGACCAAGACCATGTCGTACTTTTGAGCTACTGATAAGAGCTCAAAGATCTTTTCGATCGTTGGCGGAAGACTGGGGGTCATGGAAATGATAACATAGCTGAGAAGGTTCGAAAGGACGTCACCACGTTCTGGGAGATGGTATACGGGGAGTGATGCTCTTGCGGTTTCAGTACGAATGGCGGCACTGGAGGTGGAAGGATTGGAGGTGTCTGTACTAGGAACTTGTATCTGTGTGGCGAGGACAGGGGAGCTATCAATGATATAAATCCTTGGCACTCTGAATTCGCGGGAGTCGGAGGAGCGAAGAATAATGTCTGCGTGAGGGTGATCCGAGACACATTCTGCTGCAACGGATTCAGAGCCCTCGGTGGCGACAGTAATGGGCATTCACAAGGTCAAAGTGGAAAGTCTGGGTCAGAGTTAGTAGATCTGAGGTTCACATCAATGGTTGTTGTCATGGGCGCCCTTCCGAGTCGACGCGGCGGTTACCGAAACCGTACCTGAACCGCACTGCCCGAGCCGCAAAGCGTGCCCCTTGTTTATCTTCCAAGGGCCTCCTCGAATGGTGTAAGATAGGCGTATCTGTAGATCATGTCGTTTAGAAGTAGTGGGCGCGTAAGGGAATGCATCATCGGCGAACCTGTTTCAATTTAAGACCCCTAGTATTCTCTTGCAGCCCCGTTGCGTGAAAATTGAGGTATATGTAGCTCGATCACTACTCCCGATATTCTCTTGTCTGCCCCCAACAAATTACAATATGTCGAATCAACGTTTATGGTGAGGTCAGAGCAGCCGTGATTTGCGCGCGCCCGGCGCACCCTGAGAGTCACGGATCTGATGATCCCACGGATCGAACTCTGCGCAACTAGCCCATACACGCATCTTTTCCCACACTGTGATCCACGTACCTTTTTGGTTGCAACTTCTTCGGGATTCTGTCCGCAGCTGGCCATAAACAAAAGCTGGACAACGCTAGGATCAATTACTATCTTATCTAAAACTCCTGCTGCGATACGATTATACCTGCGCAATAGCTCACCTGACTGCTTGCGGTTTGCTATATTAGGTGATGTCGGTGACTGCGGGCGCACGCCACAATGCCCGGTCACAATCCAAGTTCCATCGGTGCGAGTTAATTTGAATGATTTGTTTCTCTGTGAGAACGTGCCAGCGACCTTGTACACCTGCTGCGTAAGGGCTCGAACACGGCTCGTAACACGGCTACCTCATGCTACGGCTTACTGCGGCGCTGTAGGCTCTTTTATAAGGTACGACAGATTGTCATACTGCACCGTCCAAGCACCATGATGTCGCGTCCTGTAACCCCTCCACTCGAGCTTCCATCCAAGCTTCCATCCAGGCTTCCACATAAGCCTCCATTGATTACAGACGATTTGTTACATTTCGACTTCCCTGGCTCGGATATCATTCTTCGCTCGTACGACTCGCATGATTTTCGCGTTCCCCAGCTCTACCTCGCTAATGGTTCTCCAGTACTTCGAGAGCTTATACGAAGCGTTTTAAACACTTCCGACGTCCCCAACGGTGAAGAACAAACCAAGGAACAGCCACCGCTTCCGGTGGTCAAACTACCAGAAAACGGGGTGATCCTTTACAGCCTTCTCACCTTCATTTTCCCTGTCGCCCCCATCCTTCCTCCAACCACCGAGAGAATCATGGAGCTCCTATCCGTGGCCCAGAAGTATCAAATGGACTCAGTTTTGACTTATATCCGGAGCGTCATCTCCCGTCAGGATCCGCCATGTATCCTCCCAAAGACGGCACTCTACGTTTATTTCCTCGCACAAAAGTATAAACTTCACCAAGAAGCGCTTCTGGCCGCGCGAAGCACCCTACGCCTTTCAATGACCATTAAAGATTTAGAAGACAAGATCGGTTTCATGCCAGGAACCTATCTTCATGAGCTCTGGAAGTATTACGAGAGAGTTAGACAGGATCTCGCCTCAAGCCTTCCTGAGTTTAGGGAGCTTGGCTCGAATGTCGAGAGCTGTGGATATCCTCCCTCTAGTATCCCTAACGTTATGCCGCAATGGCTTGATGATTACATCGAGTCCTTACCACAAGCTCCTCGTCTTTTCGATCTCGTCGAATTCGAAAATGCACGGGCACGCCATTTTCAGCTCCATGGATGTGACATATGTCCGTCCATATCCAGCGAGGCCATACGCACTTTCTGGGAGGCGCTAACGGCTACTGTTCATGGAGCGATAAAAAAGGTAAGTAGAGCCCGTGTGACGGGGTTCAGTTGTCGTGATGACGAATATGAACACCCCACAGGCAGATTCGGCTCTGACTCTCGTGAAGGAAGAGCCAACCCCCGAAAATTGGGGTTTTCCATTCGCGCCAGCCGGTTTGGACGTACCCGATGCAAATATTATAATTCAGTCGTCCGATAAAGTCAACTTCCGTGTCCACAAGTCCTTGCTTGCCACGTCGTCACCATTTTTCAAAGATCTACTCTCTCTCCCCCAGCCACCCGATGGCGAACGTGTTGACGGCCTACCTGTGATCAAATTGTCCGAGGACGCTGACTTGCTGAACAGCCTCATCTCATTGCTTTACCACGCCTCTCACCTACCCGGTTCCTATGAACATGTGTTCGCCTTACTCGCTGCCTGCCAGAAATACGACATGATATCGATTCAATCCTATATCCGTGCCGAGATCAAACGTTGGCATCCGCCAAGCGGGGCTGGAGCCTTCCGTACATATGCCATCGCGAGTAGCATGGGGCTCATTCCAGAAATGGAGAGCGCAGCTCGTCTCACCTTGGGTTACCCGATGACATTCGAATGTCTTGGAGATGGGTTGCGGTCATTCAAAGGGCCGGCGCTGTGCGACCTGGTTCGCTATCGCAGACGTTGCAGAGACAACCTCATGTTATGTTTAAACTCATTCTTCGATGTTCATTCCAGGCAACAGATTTGGGAAGGCTGTCGGGAAGGGTCTTCGTACACCTGGCTAGTCAACTTCTTTACGAGCAAGAGTGCAGAGATGAACGACTCGGAGGGTTTTACGCGGGCAATTTCCTCACCTTCAACTATTCTCGAGGGGTTCCAAGTAGCTCTCAAGGATCACATGCAGTCAGGTTGTTATTCCTGCGTTCGTGTGCATATGGAGGGGCAGACCTTCTGCAAGGAGCTCGAGAGGGAGTTGGTACGGAAACTAGATGAGGTGAATACTCCATTCTATTTTGAATATTTTAAGCGCGACTGATTTTGACTGCTCGTATGACTTAGGTATGCTCTGACGGGAGATCGCACTTGTGTTTTAACTCATCCTACTTTCAGGTATCGGTGTCTTATATGGGTGCGGAATCCGTCCGGTGCACGCCACGCCGGAATGGCCGCCGGAACTAAGAGTTCCAGGGGAGTTGGCCAGACATGGCGGAACGGTTATACACAAAGGCTACACAGCGCGTCATTCTGTTGTGGTAGAGATTGAACCAGGTCGTAAGAACGTCGGCCGATAGTTACTGTTACGTCCGAGTTGGAGTCTCAAGTTTCAATATATCGGCCTGTAAGAATTAGAGCGACGCAATGCCGATAAGTCTATCGAAAACGGAATCTAATTGTCCACCTCTGTATACGAGATGGCGGAACCCGAAAAAATACCCGGGGTCGAACTTTTTGCTCTGGCCGTCTGAGCCTAGGCAACTCTAGTACAGAAGTGTCGCCGTTTTTTGGTTTCCATTTCTGTGCGCCTTGGGTACCTAAAGACCAGATAAAATACCGCAAGTTCAAAATGATTTGACACGAACGGGCTGGAAGTGCTCAAGGAAGTGCTAAGGCTGGGGTTGCATGACTTGAACACCATGTCTACAGTCCTTCCCGAAACCCCTGCACCTAATGATGTCGTCTCAGACGAGACTTTCGCTTCGACTAATACCCCGGCCCGGATATCATTCTTCGCTCGTCCAACTCTCATAATTTTCGCGTGCCCAAACTTTACATCGTTAACAATTCCCCAGTACTTCGAGAGCTCCTAGGGTGCGTTTCAAACACTTTTGGAGTCCAATGGTAACGGTAACGAACAAGAATCGTTTCCGGTGGTCAACCTACCAGACTCCGCTTGGGACTCCGGAGAGCGGGGCGATCCGTCACAGCATCTTCACTTTCGTTTTCCCTGACACTCCCGTCCTTTCTTCAACCACAGAGGACATCATGAAGCTCCTAGCCATAGTCCAGAAGTATCAAATAGACTACGGCGGCAGTCTCACCGGCTGCAGATTTTTCTTTAGACCTGACGCCCGGAACAACTTGGAACAAAAAATGAACTCAAGAGTTGGAAGGCGCATGTAACTTCGACGTATCGACACATCTACCACCGAGCTGGGTGATCACTCATCATTGCATCCTTAGTCACTTATCCCCGTGCTTATCCCGCCCTTTCGTCGAGTCACCTCGTCGAATACCAACAAATAAACCAGCATCTTAAGTTAAGATGTGTGTCATTCATCATTCGACAGGTGAATGCGGCCCGCTATCTTCTTCGCCTCTCCGCATGTCTAATTTCAGACCCTTACCAACCTCATCGACGAAGTGTTTGATCGCTCCGTGTCCCCGCAGGATTCTTTCCCGTTACCGCAAGCGTTGCTGAGACCGTCTTGTCACAACTCTTCAATCATTCCTTGACTCTGCTACACTCCCAAACATCTGGGCTGATTATACCAAAAGCGTGCATAGGGCCCGTTTTGACGAATACGGACAGTTGGTCAACTTGAATCAGGCCGGGACCTCGCCACGGTGGTTACGAGACATGTACAACACATAAAGAAGTTACAGGAGACTTTTACGGACACTTCTGCAGCCTTCAGGCGTGGGGAATATTTTTCCACTTTGAACACCCACGTCAGCTCGCAAAATTAACAATCCTGCAGCCTGGATTCCTCAAGGGATTCCTACTCGATGCAGCACTCTTTGAGGGGGGAAACTTTCTGCGTGGAGTTGGAGAGCAAAGTCACGCAGGCACTTGACGAGGTAAGCGCTTCATCGTGATGGGTTCTTCGGAATCTGAGTCATTCACATCATCGATCCAGGTACTACGCAGAACCCAGAGTCACGGGGATGACTTCACTCACTGAACCCGTTTCCACGAATTCGTGTCAACATAAGGACGAAAGGTACTAGTGGAGGATATGATTTCGTTGAGTTATCAGTCATCGTGATAGGAGACTCGGACCAATATATAGTGGGTGTTTGGAGGGTTTCTATGGATGGGTTCGGAGTCAGTTTCTGCGTGTCGTTACCTTATTCGTCTCATCACCTCGGGACTTTCGCCCTCTGGCTGGGGAGGTAAACACGGATCGAACTGTTGTGAAAGAAGCGAGTGCAGTGGAGAGCAAGGTGGAGAGGTATCGAATGTCATTTTGTGTCACTAGGGACCCGTGTCAAGAAATGTGAGGGTCTTATATACCGAATGCGCAGTAGACACTGGCACGTCTACCCCAGTCACACCACATTTAGCACTCTTGCCATTGACGTGTCGTTACTGGTGCACATTGCAATCCCTGGTCGCACGTGAAGGAGGGGAAGGAGGTTTCGCCCCTTCCTCTGCACAGATGAGACGTTGGGTGGTTGATGCATATATTCTCTATAGCCCAGTGGGAGAACATTTGTGGGATGGTCCGGATGGGCGTAGAGCCTTTCAGCAAATAGGCAGTCAAATAGGTCAAATTTGATTTGAGAGCTTGTCAAGGCGCAGGAACGACGCGCATCTGTCTTAGCATTCAATTTGGGCTACTACTGTAGTGATTCGAGGCTTCCCCCAGCAGTAGTACAAGCATTGCTCTGTATTTCCGAGTGTTGAGTCCGGTTTTGCCAGTGAGTCGGTCGCGCCAAGGGTCGCGCCTCCCAAAATCTAGTGCCGGCCCGGAGCCGTCAAACGAGTTTGAAACGGCAAGCGGCTTTCTCATGTCTACAACTGCCCCCTCGTCTCCCACTGGCAGCACAAATCCTCTGGGGAAATTCTCACTCCCTCCTTGTGCTGATATTATTCTCCGTTCTTCTGACTCTCATGACTTTCGGGTCCAAAAACTCTATGTGGTCGACAGTTCTCCTGTTCTTGAAGAGCAAATAATGGCCGCTACGTGCCGTGGTGTGGGGCCAGAAGGTAAGCCTCACCCCACAAACTGCATTCAAAAAAGAGATTAAAGCAAATAACAACTACTTCTGAAGCATCTTGTGAAGCCACCAGTGTCAATGGTGAAACCGGGGACACTTTACTTCCGGTCGTTCAGGTCGCTGAGGATCACGCAATCGTTTCTAGCCTCTTAACTTTCGTGTTCCCTGTGCTCCCCATCCTTCCTCCAACCACCGAGCAAATATTAGAGCTCCTTTCCGTGGCTGAGAAGTACAGGATGACCACGGCTCTAATTCGATTTCGAGACTGTGCTTCTAGACGTGACCCACCCTTTATTTGTCCCGAAAACGCACTGCATGTTTATTGTGTTGCATCGAATTATGGGCTCCTTAAAGAGACACTTGAAGCGGCGGAAGTAACACTCAAATCCCCAATGACTATTCACGATCTCGAGGACAAGCTTGACACCATGCCTGGTATCACACTTTACAAACTTTGGAAATATCGTCAACGAGTTCTTGAAAACCTCACTGTGATCCTCATCGATGAGTTTATCGATTCGGAAATATACCTCATCTTGTATAATGAAAATCTAGACTGTGAGGAACTTAGTGATTATGGCATACATCCCGGAATTCCACTGTGGCTTGATGAATACTTTGACTCCGTTGCAGCAGATCCCTCTTGTGTTGATCCCACCACATTTCATCTCGCCCTGTCCTCTCATCTCTCATCCACGGATGCTTTCTCTGACGATTGTGCATCCATTCCCCATGAGACAATGCGTGAACTTTGGACTGCTTTGACCGCAGTTGTCCGTGAAAGTATAAGAAAAGTAGGCTAACTACTCTGAATCTGACATGCGACGCGTGACGAATCTCACCGTTTTCACAGGCCGAATCAGATTTCTCATTCACAGAAGAGGACATACGCTCTCAAATTTCTACCCTTCAACTCGCCGCAAAAGAAGCCTTGCCACTTCCCGAAGGCCTAAACCTGCCAGGAGCGGATGTCATCCTTCGATCTTCTGACCTTGTTTCCTTCCATGTCCACAAGTCGATCCTGGCCATATCGTCACCATTCTTTACTGATTTATTTTCGCTCCCCCAACCCCCTGATGGTGAAGTCATCGAAGGTCTTCCCGTTGTCCAGGTATCCGAAGACGCGGAACTGCTGCACAGCCTCTTCACAGTGCTTTACCCTATCCCCCTCGCGATACCAGACTCTTACGGGAAAACTTTGGCTCTTCTCGCCGCTTCGCAAAAATATAATATGACCACGGTCCTATCTACTGTCCGTTCCGAAATAGGTCACCAGCTGCCAACCACGGAGGCTGCCTTTCGTGCCTATGCAATTGCGTGTAGCAAACAGCTCACACCGGAGATAGAAGCTGCGGCGCGCCTCACTCTCGATCATCCCATGACGTTCGAAGTTATCGCAGATGCCTTACCGTTGTTCGAGGGCTCAGCGCTGAGCGACCTTGTCCACTTCCGCAAGCGTTGCCATAACAATCTCGTCTCGTTCTTTAAGGGCTTTGTTGACGGTAGCGACAGCCTATCGAAAATCTGGTTCGGTTGCCATATGACTGGCCTTGACCAAAACGACAAACCGATCCTCGCTGGGTGGGTACGTGACTTGATTTCGCAACATACCGAGAAACTGGAAGAGACATATACCAATACACTACTCAATCCTTCATCCCTTCGCAAGGAATTTGTCGCTGCTCTTCGCACTCATGTCTCTAGAACCAAGTGCCACTTCTGCTCAATGGTGTGCGCTACAAATGGAGGGGCCTTCCAAGACCGGTTGTATCGTAGAATATCGAAGGCAAGAGACAAGGTACGTACCTTCCCCCTCTTCCTACATTTGTGGGTTTTACATCACGTACAGGAACCTTTCCGACTTGTTGCTGAGGTATCAAACACGCCTGGAGGAGATTTAGGAAGTTCCAATGTCTGATAGTAGGCACCACACGGCGCTCACATGACATCCTACGAATTGAACACTACGGAACCATAATATGTGCAAGTTCAAGGTAATCTACACGTTAAACTATCTGTGGGGATTGATAAAAAATGGCATACGCATACCCTGGGGTCCCCTGTCTTGGTCTCGATCGGTGTGCGCGGACACAGTGTTCGAGCGCAGATAGGAAGAAGGACTGAGCAAGGTCGACCTCAGATTCGAGGAGAAACCTGGTGCATGTCCTTGAAAATGGGGTCAAGTGCCACCGTGCACAAGCAGAATTGCCCAGTATCTTCGAAATGACCGGGAGCCAATACTTGGAGAACGGATGCTGACTTGCGGTGATGAAAGGCGCTGGATTAGTTATTGGTATCATTCGAGGTGACTTTCATGGGGATAAGTGACCAATGATGAGTAGTGACTGCCCACGCTCAGTGGTAGACGAGTCGATACGTCGAAGTTACATGGGCCTTCCAACCCGGTTGGTCCCCTTGTTCCCTGCATCCTGTACGCATTATGTTTCATCCATTCTCAAGATTACACAATTGGCGCAGCCTGCGCAGCCTGCGCAGGTACAAGTCGCTCACCAGACTGCCATGGTTTTGCAGGTCCCTGGTGTCACCCGTGTCGGCGGCACGACGAAGCAACTCCCCGAAGAAGCAGCGCCCCCTTCCAGCGGCAGCTTCTCGAACATTTTTCCTCACCCGAAATATCAGGTTTATTAAACTTGAAAGTGTCCGGAAATTCGGACAACGCAACGAGGTCCGCGGTCCGCGGGTACCGTAAGAAGTATTCTGCGGTAAACCCGTCAAGCGTTTCGTCTATCCGCTTACTCTGCGGCGGCGAAAGACCACGCAATGCCCAACCTGCAAATAATGGCAATTCATCACTTAGATATTCGAGAGTCAAAGGGAAATACCGTACAAAGTGAGGCGAGCGAAACTCTCCATCTCCGGCCCGAAGGAGGTGGAGCTTTGCGCTTGCAAGATAGCGTATGCATGATAGGACACCATCTCGGGCCCGTCAGTAAAACGGGTCCCCAGCTTTTGATTTAGGTACGGATGAAGGATTGGACGCCAGCTATGTCGTGCTTCTGACACGCGGCGAGCAATTCTACCACTTTGTCGTAACCGTCGGGCACTACAGAAGGAACCGTGGATATAGCCAAGGATTATGGCATATAGCGTCGTGAGGAGACGATTCAAGAGTTTCGCACCCTCAAGTAATCGCACTACCGGAAGCTCATCGACAACTTCATTGTCAGGGGGTTGGGGAAGAGAGAACATGTCGGCAAAGAATGGCGGTGACACTGATGGAACGACTTTGTTGACACGGAGGTTGACCAGGTCGACTCGGACCCGTTGCTACTTCGGGTAGACTCCTTAGGATCCTAGGCGTTCGTTTGTCCTGTCCCATGTGGACAAGTTTTTAGTCCTGAGGTATATGCCCCAGAATCTTTTTTGATAAATCAATAGGTCGTCCCGGGTATCAGTCACGGGCAGAGGAGAATACAAATACAACTTGAACGGGGTGCATTTAAGGATACAGTATCGTCCTCGAGTTTCTACACGACCGTCATCATACCATGTTTAATCGGACAACACGGGGACCTAGAAGTTGAGCGAGTTGGCTCATAGTCCGGCTTAATAAGGGAGTTCAGCTCACCTTGTCTCGCGCCATCGTCAATTTACTCTTGACCTGTAACCAGAATGCATCCCCATCCATAATATGCACCCTCGAGCAGAAGGGGCAGTTCGTTTCTGTAATATGCCGTTGGAGCGCCGTCATATATTGCTTACGAAAATTCTGTTGCTTGAGCAAGGGGAGCGTGTACGATTGCTTCAGTTCTTTGATCGCCTGCGAAATTAGGTCGCGCAGCCACCTAGCAAGGAGGCCCTGGTCAGGGGCCTGTGGTTGGGCGTTAAGGAGATGTGAGTGGAAACAACACGTCCAGATATTCGATGGTCCATCTCGATAATCCAGGAATGACTCGAGGCACGAGACAAGGCTGTCCCGACAACGCTTGCGGAAGCGGACAAGGTCGCGCAGTGCCCAGCCGCTGAACAGTCTCAATTCGTCTCCAATGGACTCGAATGTCATGGGGTGGTCCAGCGTGAGACGGGCGAAGTTTTCCACCTCTGGGAGAAGCCCTTTACTGCTCGCGATCGCATACATACAGAAAGCTTCGGCTCCTGATAGGCTAGGGTATGACCTGCGACTGACCTCGGCACGGATGGAAGATTGGACGGCGGCCATGTCGTATTTCTGTGAAGCGGTAAGGAGATCTAGAACCTTGTCGTACGAGTCAGGTAAGACGGAAGGAATTGGGTACAGCATCGTGATAAGACTACGCAAAACCTCCTTATCCTCAGATAAGCGAACCACGTGGATCCCGTCGATCGTCTCGTCTTCGTCCGGTTGGGGAAGAGAAAAGAGATCATCGAAGAACGGTGATGCCGTGGTGAGCACTAATCTGTGGACGCGGAAGCTTGCACCATCGGACGACCGGAGTATCACATCCGTGTGACGCATGTTAAAATCTTCCGGCGGAGGCGAGGTTTCCCTTGTTGGTTCAATGTACCCCTGCGTATGCGGTTCTTCCTCCACAAGCGAGAGGCCTCCTTCGGCCTGTAAAAATAGTCAACCATTGACGCAGCATAGTCGGATTACTATTACTCACTCTCCTAAGACTCTTATGGAAGACGGCCGTCAAAGCAGTCCAGAGCAACTGTATCGTCTCAATTGAAATGGATGCACAGTGTGTACAGCCGGATGAGGAGCCTCCTGTTGCGGAATGACGCGTTAAGGCCATGTGAAACCTAGTTAGATCGAACGCTGCTGGAGATTTCGATATCGACACGAAGTAGTCATCTAGCCAACTAGGATAGCCAAATGAGCTGAGGTTGTTACATTGCAAATCCTTCAGCGTGCCCCGCGCACTGGACCTTCGAAATTCAATGAGGTCCAACATCAAACTGCCTCGAACTCTCTGGTGATACTTCCAAAGTTCGTGAAGAAACGAGCCTGGCATGACGTCGAGCTTGTCTTCTAAATTTTCAATGGTCAATGTACTGTTTAGCGTCATCCGTGCCGCCTGCAGCGCTTCGTCTCGAAGTCTGTATTTCTGGGCCAGAGAGTAGACATAGAAGACGTTCTCTGCGTGGATAACCGGTGGGTCCTGTCGGGCGATACGATCACGGATATGGATCAGCACGGTGTCCATTTTATATTTTTGGGCCACCGAGAGCAGCTCCATTGTCCGTTCGATGGAAGGAGGGAGTGCGGGAGACACGGGGAAAATGAAAGTGAGGAGGCTGGAAAGGATGGTATAGTTTTCATTAAGCTGGACAGTAGGAGGCGAGGGTTCACGACCCGCGGGAGCAGCCATATCGCCAGAATTTGATGAAAGTCGTATCAACTTTTCGAGGACAGGGGAGCTGTTGATAATGTAAAGCTTTGGAACTCGGAACTCATAACACTCGGAAGTACAAAGAATGATGATGTCAGCATCCGGAGAGGAGTCGAAGAGTTTGTCGATGGGACTGAAAGGCTCATCCAAGATTGGGGCCGATATCAGTGTCTCGCTGGGTGAAGTCGTCGACATGAAGTCGGGTTAAAGCCACCTTTACTATCATAGAAAGCGGAGCTGCAACGTATGCGATCAATGCGGAGCAGTGTGATGACATAATCAGGCCATCGCCTTGGGATCTCCATTCAAAAAACAGCTTCAAGTTACCCTCTCTGCTCAGTACTTCTCTGTCTAGGTCACGACCTATTGATCCCCGGATCAAATATACCATACCCTTCTATCTTTTTTTAGAACGCGCTGTCCTGTTATAGTATCCACAATGGGGCGTCGACCTCTTATCAGAGTTTCTGAAAAACTTAAAAAAAGGGTTTTAACCAGTAGAGTAGACCAGGAGTTGCCGATGCATCGGGACATCGTCTTCTTTCGACCACCATTGGAGGGTTCCTTGAAAGCCGCGGGTTGGGACCTGCCGTTCCACTCCGTCTTCAATATTGGCCTCAATGCTGATGCGCCGACGCCCTATAAAAGCCTTGCATCTCAGCCAAGTGCTTAGTGTTCCAGTCCTTAAGGCTCTCTGGTCTCTAGCCTTCTGAACAGCGCTATCCACTTGAACCCCCAGATACTACCTTCGAGGCTGGTCTCCTGTGCACATGCGATACCACTGGCTCTATTCGCTCTCATTCCTCACTGCCACACCCCTCGCCAACTTCGCGGCGCCCCTCATTCCTTGGGATGACATGCGCGTCAAGCACACATGGAGTGCCGTTCCAGCTAATTGGGAGACTCTGGGCTGCCCGTCCGCCGGCACCACAATTGACCTCTACATTGCGCTCAACCCCCACCAGGAAGACGCCTTGATCGATGCACTATACGAGGTCAGCGACCCCAAGCATCTAAGGCACGTCCATCTTACCGCTGCTCTTCTCGCGCCTTCATTCACGTGTGTCCGATTTCTCCTCTATTTCAGATATGGCGCACACCTCTCTAAGGAGCAGGTCGCAGAACTGGTCAGGCCGCACACAGATACACTCGAGCTTGTCACTTCCTGGTTCGTACACCACGGCGTGCGGCCCTCCTCCATCTCAACGACACACGGCGGCGCGTGGCTGACGGTCACCAATGTGCTCGTGTCCCAGGCCAACCGAATGCTCGGCGCGTCGTACCAGCTATACCGGCATGCCAAAGTGAATGACACGATTATCCGCACGGTCAGCTACGCACTCCCTGAGGTATTGCACGCACACATTCAAGCGGTCGCGCCGACGACATACTTTGCCTCCATACGGACGCTGCAGAAGACACCACGCAGGCGCTCCGTCGAAGCAGCGGCAGCGTTGGCGGAGGCAGCGTCGAGTAAACCTGTGACGGTGCTGTCGAACCGTGCTAGTGAGGTCACGCCGTCGCAACTGCGCTGGTTGTACAAGACGTTCGCATATATTCCCACTGCAGCTGACCGGAATACGCTCGGGGTATTTGGCTTCCTGGAAGAATACCCGAGTGAGACGGATCTGACTACGTACATGACTAAATTTCGCTCCGATGTGCAACCCCCCACTCTGGCAACCTTCACCGTCGAGCAGGTGAACGTCGCTGGGTACGACCCGGACAAACCCGGCATAGAAGCGAACATCGATGTCCAGCACGCCTCGGCCATGGCCTACCCGACCCCGATCATTTTCTACCTCGCCGGTGCCATGGATTGGTCGCGCAGCGGCGAGCCACTCCCTGGAGACGCGTACATCGAGTCACTCGGATACTTGCTCAAAAAGACGGACATCCCGCAGACCATCAGCATATCATACGGCACCTACGAGTGGACTGTTCCACAGGAATATGCGAAGGCCGTGTGCATACTGTTTGCACAGCTCGGCGCCCGTGGCGTCAGCGTCCTCTTTCCTTCAGGCGACGACGGCGTTGGCAAGAACTGCGAGGACGAGTCGGGAAACGTCCGATTCATCCCCGAATTCCCTGCGTCCTGTACGTGTGGCATTTTATCACCTCTTACAAGTACTACACAAGCGCAATAGCTCACCAGACTGCCGTGGTTTTGCAGGTCCCTATCTCACCACCGTCGGCGGCACCAAAGACTATGACCCTGAGGTTGCGGCCCCCCTCTCTGGAGGCGGTTTTTCAGACCACTTTTCACGCCCGGCCTACCAGGACGTCGCCGTGTCCGCATTCCTCGAGCACCAAGGCACCCAGTATGCTGGCCTCTACAAGTGCGCTCGCTGCTGTCACTTGACCCAGCCGTTTCTTACTTTGTGATTTGTGCAGCCCTGAGGGTCGTGGCATCCCTGATATTGCCGCCCAAGCTCTCAAATTAATGACCTTCGTCAGAAACATTGGGATTTTTGTGGCGGGCACGAGCTGCTCGACTCCCGTGTGTCTTTCCCTGCACCATCCGCTCTGCGTTGTCCATTCTTGGCTGACCATCAATGCCCAGACAGTGGCAGGCATAATCTCGCTACTGAATGACTATCTTATTACGAACGGCAGGCCCCCGCTTGGTTTCCTCAATATCCGGCTATACAGCGATGGGTTTGCGGGCCTCAACGACATCACATCTGGCTCTAACCCTGGCTGCGGCACCGGTGGATTCTCTGCCATCCCTGGATGGGATCCTGTTCGTCTTGCTAGGGTTGTATCTCTTCGTTTTCGTCGTTGGCTGACTTGTGTTCCATAGGTCACGGGTCTTGGGACGCCCGACTTTGAAAAGCTGCAGAACACCTTTATGATACCTCTAGGAGGCGGCGCAGGACAGGGAAATTAGCCCAAGATTGGTGGACCTGCTGAATAACAGCGATATGTGAGTCCCACTTCCAAACTACATGCACATGTCGATTCGAGGCGCCAGGGAAATAGTTTTTGCATCAATTCACTCGACCCGTGTGACGTCCACCTCATATTCGCAACAACAAAATATTCATTTTAACGTCCGGGTACGCGACTGGCGCTTTCAATAGATGAAAAAGAACGCGAACGATGTAGACAATCGTGTATAGGCCGCGGTCTCGCACAATAAAACTCGGACCTCATCTGCTGTATGACCTAGTACGTGTACACCCACGCGACATCGCCTCTCCGACTCTCCCCTTGTCCTAGCGCACTATGTGTCCCGGATTTTCCTGCTATGTCGCTGAACTAATCCCACCCTATGAGCGGAGGGGTATGTCCTATTAGTGGGTCTTAGAAGGGGGATCAATATCACGGGACGTATATCGGTATCTGCTTGCAGGCCAGGTCCGCCAGGGTCCTATATGTTACTGTCAAGCCGTTTTCAGAACTTGAGGCCCCCCACTGGAAGAAAGTAAATTGAGTAGGGTGGGATACTCTTCTATTTTTAAAAAAATAAAGTGCTATCGTGACTACTGCTACTTACTCCTGATTACAGCGCAGCGTGGTGAAAGTCGAGACTCGGACAAGCCTGAGCAAGGTCACAGTCGACGAAGTCAACACCTAGTAATAAACTCTCGTCTCTCACTTGTACGCCTCTTCTCGTAAGTTACACGGTAAGTCGCGATCTCCCGCTTAGTAGTCACGTTGTCCATATTCTATCTATCGTATTTCTGGCCAGTGCACCTTGCTCTTGCTAGTACGATCGAGCCCGACGGCAGTGACCGCATTCGTGCATGGTCCAAAAGATCTTGGGCACGTACTGTTTACGAGAGAACAAGCCTGTCGCCGTCTTGTAGAGGCTATACACGTTATGGACCTGGTTCAGCCGGTAGTAGCACCTTCATTTGGGTGGTGATAGTGCTGCCGCTGTCATCATGCCATCGTCGTGCTGGCGGAAGCGCCGCTGCCATTATCGTCTGTTCGCTATCTCTGCTTCCACCGTCGTCAATCCCGGGTGGCTATTCGCCTTCCATTTGGGTGCCAGTGAATGTGGTGGAACGGCCGTGCTCTGTGGCGACTGTACCGCTGTCGTTTCCCCTCTCCTTCTGACATTGTCCTTGCCCCCGTTGTTGGTCTGCTGTACGGCTGTGCTTGATGTTGCTTTCGAAGTGTCGCAGGTTTCGTTCCTAGTCCGGGAGTCCCCGATCGTGCCGGAGGCGTCATCTGAGATGGAACAAATGAGAAATGAGAAAAAAAAGGAAAATATATGAGCTTCACATGCGCCCGGGAAAAGGGTTCTTTCAAGTTCGAGCATCGACTCACAGACGGCAACGCAGTCTCAGCAGATTTTCGGCAGGCATGACGCTCGGAACGGGCCAAAAATGAAGGCAAGCGTTGGAAGTGGAAGTCGCACTGGCATGTGTCTTCGACTCACGGACACATGTACAACAGTGTGCCTATGGCCACTTGCCACTGGTCCTGGCGCCTTTCCGCTTAGATATCATCTCCCCGATTACAAAACTAATCTAGCTCCGCAAATCAGTACACATCCCAGGTGCCCCCCGGTCTTTTGGAGATGTTTGGGGGCTCGCGCATTGTGACAGCCAATCTCATTTCAAGGACGGACACTAAGTACCTCTTCTTACCTGCGCTTGAATAAGGTATTACACTATTAGTACACATCGATTGAGACCAAGACAGGGGTTCCTGAGTTGTCATGCATATGCCGATAATTTCAACCCTCGCCGATAGATATATTATCTGTTTACTTTGTGGGTTGAAGGCACCGCATGACACCTGTTACTATCAGGAATTGGTATTTCCTACATCTACAGATGCGTTTGATGCCCCAGGGTCAAGTTTGAAGGGTCCCTACACATCATATGAAACCAACAATCTCTCGAAGGTGGGAAGATACATACCTTATCCCGTGCCCTCAGTGCTTTACGGAGGAATTGTTCACGAAGAGTCTCTCCGTCCGCAGCATACAACGTTGAGCAGGAGGAGCATTTGGTTTCAGAGATATGAGCACGGAGAGCTGCGACGAATTCCTTGCGAAGGGACAACAGATTAGGTAATGAGCAGGTATACGCCTCTTGCAAACTTTTGATATGTCGCAAAATTAAAGCACGTAACCATCCAGCAAGGGTGCCTTGGTCGTTTTGGAGAGAAGAGTGTGGCCGTTTGGTCTTACGACAGCCATACCAGGATTTTGATAGGCTGTCGTTACCACTGATGAAGACCTCAAAGAACGAGAGGAGGTTGTCACGGCAACGCTTGCGGAAGCGGACAAGGTCATGCAGCGCTGAGCCCTCAAACAATGGTAGGGCATCTGCGATAACGTCAAACGTCATGGGGTGGTCGAGAGTGAAGCGGGCAGTGGTTTCCATCTCTGGAATGAGCCGTTTGCTACTTGCAATCGCGTATGCACGAAAGGCCGTTTCTGTGGTGGGCAGTTGGCGAGCTATTTCGGAACGAACAGGAGGTAAGGCTATGTCCATATTATACTTCTCCAGAGCGGCGAGAAGAGCCAAAGTCTTCTCATAGGAGTCAGGTATCACGGATGGGATAGGGTAAATCACTGTGAGGAGGCTGTGCAGCAGTTCCGCATTCTCAGATACTTGTACAACGGGAAGACCACCAACGACTGCGCCATTAGGGGGTTGAGGGAGCGAAAACAAATCAGTAAAGAAAGGCGATGATATGGCCAAAATTGATTTGTGGACGCGAAAGGAAACAAGGTCAGGCGATTGAAGTATGACATCCGCGCCTTGCATGTTTAGGCCTTCCGGCAGATGCAAGGCTCCCATTGTTGCGCCAATAGAACTCTGAGAGTTTTTTTTTCCTTGTGTTAGTGAGAACTTCGGTTCCGCCTGTGGATGAGGTGAGATCCACGTATCGTATTCAAGAGCACACCTACCATTTTTATACTGTTACGGACAAAAGTGGTCAAGGCAGTCCAAAATCCACAAAGCTTCTCGGCGGGGATGGATATGCAACGTTTACACCTATCAGATGAAGCGCCTGTGCCTGTGCCTGTAGATGAGACATGAGAGGACTGGGCGAGAAGAAATGTGGAGAGGTCAAGACGAGCGGGATGATCTTCAAGGACAGAATAAAGGTAGCGACCGATCCACATTGGAATTCCAAAAGACTCATTAATCCCCGCTGGCCCCTCGACGCAGTCTAGATTGACAAAGCCTTGGTATACTTCCAATTTGGAAAATTCGGTGTCAAAGCCTGTGCTGAGATTTTCGAGGACTCGTAGACGATAACTCCATAGTTGGCAAAGAGCGGGAATAGGTATAATGTTGAGTTTGTCCTCAAAATTGTCGATAGTCATTGGGGTTTTGAGAGTTTCTTCTGCCGCCCGGAACGCCTCTTCAAAGAGCCCATACTTCCACGCAAGAGAGTAAACTTCCAATGCGGTTTCAGCGCAGACGAAATTTGGGTTACGCCTGGAAGCGCAATCTCTGATCCGATCTAGTGTCGTGGTCATTTCATATTTTTGGGCCACAGAAAGGAGCTCTAATATCTGTTCAGTGGCTGAAGGGAGGACGGAAGGTACAGGGAACACGAAAGTTAGGAGAGTGGAAAGTAGTGGTTTGCGGGCCCGGCTCGGCCCAAAAGCCTGCCATTAGGCCCGTCTCTTGGTGGCTTTGGGCCTGAAATTAAGGGGGATTGGGACTGTACTCATCGGCCTTGACGTCTTAGGCCTGCATCAGCCCGGCAGCCTCGGCTAGCCAAGGCTTTCTACCAGATAAACTCCACCCCTGACCTTGTCCCCACCGCTGCCATTCCCGCCACCGTCAACACCACTGCTACCGTCGCTGTCGCTGACACCACCGCTGTGGCCATTGTCATTGCCATAGTTACAGATCGCATTGCAGTATTGCGTTTCTGCCATCGAAGTTGTGGTTGACTCCTGCCTTACCACCGTCGCCCTCCCTGTGGCGGTGGCAATGGTGTGGCTTGAGATCTACCCGAAGCAGCAGCTGCGGATGACCCGGACAGGTGTTGTGCCAGGACAGCTGTGCAAGCGTGCACTCAATGTCGGTACGTTGTAGGCACGAGCGGGATGATACTCACCTTTTTTGGAGGGAGGCTTTGTGGGGTAACAATGCCGGCGGGTTTTTGTGAACATGTGTACGCTGGTCTGTAAAGAGAAGTAGCTGCAAATTAGTGGCACAAGTAAGGGGCAGTCAGGCTGAAGAAATCGTAGACTTACAACTAGGGATGCTGCAGTCCAGTTCTGAACCAAAGTTCGAACCTGAACTTTTTCGAACTGGACCGAAGTTCGGTTCAAGGTTCGGCATTTGTGCAGAACCGGACCATAAGTCCAGTTCTGGGTTCGGGGATGGCAGAACCACATTGAACCTGGTTTGAACCCGAACCGGACCCTTTCCAATACTAGTTCTTAGACTTTAATTACCCAGAAGGTCTCAGACTCAGACTAGAGAATAAATCATCACAGCGCAAAAAACTGTCTATTATATAGTATGTGATAGGTAGCTACACCGAGAACTAAACCCTATCCGCCGCTGACAATCCTACTGCTGCCTCGCTGCCGCCATTCCCGCTGCCGCCCGTTGCTGGCTAATGTTGCTACTGTGGGAATTGTCGTCACCATCGTCACCTTCGTGGTCGCTGCAAAGCACGGGCGGGGCGCGTGTGGTGTGCCTATCGCACACGTCGCTACACATCCGGGTCACGTGACCGGGGTTCTTGCATGGTCCTTGCAATGAGTCGCAATCGTTGCGCATGCTATCGCGGAAGCTGTAGTCGTCTCGGAAGATACAAAGTGTCGTCTACATTACCTAGCAGAGTTGCCAAAGTCTGCGCAACTGTGGCGCCATCCCTGGGTTACGTTCGTGTTTGAAGTGTTCTGCCAATGTTACCCTCTTGCAATGCAACGTCGTTCTTGCGGTGCACGCACTTGCTGTCGGTACCTGGGGCCGATCTGACACCTGCACAAGCTGCCATTTTCCGCATGATGCTGCCACTGTTGCTGGTGCACCTGGACTTGCCGAAGACTTCGCATCGCGCCGGCTCTCGGCTCTTGATAAAAGTCGTTTCGCACGTCTTGTGCACGTTTACGTGGGACCTGTAAACGCTGGGAAAACTGCTGTGAACTCACTGCCGATCTTCTAATTCTCCGCAAACGTCCACACACACGTGGCACCGTCGCTGAAGCATTGCGTTTGCGTCCTTCTCTGTGCCAGAGTGATCTTGGTGAAGTCACATGATTGCATTCCTCCACGCACCTCGTCGCATCGCCGATAAATGCTACCACTGGTGTGAAACGTGGACCTTAGTCCTCAGGCGAACTGGGGCATCCGCACGACTCGATGCCGTGGTCACAGACAGGCCTGTGACGAGTGCCGCTCTTACGAAACCAGGCTGCTTTTGTAGTGCATGTTGTCGCGGGACTCCGAAACGCTGGCGGTGGCTTTGTAGAGCGTGGGACGTCAATGGGCTGCCTGTGGGAATGTGTGAAACAGTGGGGGAGGGACCGCCGTGATCGAAAGCGAAGGCCCTGAATCGACAGGGAGACTGAGCAGGGGAAGGATGGTGCCGACTTCTGATGGCGCTGGAGACAGAGATACTGCAATCGCAACTTGGAGTGGGTTCCCAACGACGGCCGCAAAGGGCGGATATAACGGTCTGTCGAGGGATAATAAAGGAGCGGGGATGGCAGATATGATAAGGACTCACCAGCTCAAGTCCAGACTTGCGCTGCGGGTGCGATGACGGCTAGCGAGGCCCCTCCAGTCCCGATTCCAATGAACCCGAGCAGGCGCGAGGCAGTAATACACTAATCATGACATGGATTGGGTTCGCGTCGTCAACTTCGCGATGGCTGCAACAAGGGAAATAAATAACGGATACGATGATAAGGCTTGAGTCCAGACTTGTACTCTCCCCCTCGCTCTCCCCTTGGGCGTTGCGTGTGACGACAGCCTGAGTTAGATGCATGCGAGCAGTAGTAGCACCCCGCCGCACGGCCCTCTGTGCATGGATGGCACCTGAACAGAAAATTTAGTATAAAGCGGTTCAGTTCGAGGTCCAGACCCTGCTGAACCTGAACTGGACCCCGTTGAACCTGAACCGATGGTCCAGTTCGAAGTTCAACAGATTCCCCGGACCGGACCGAAAGTCCGGTTCAAGGTTCAGCAAAAATCCCGAAGAACCGGACGGAACCGGACTTCGGCAACCCTACTTACAACCACTATTGATGACGTGGCGATGACTGAGGATAGCATCACGGCTCCTCTTGTCCCTGTAGCCTATATCGTTTGAAACCTGTCTTGACTCCTAAATTGTCGAGGGTGAGCAGCGCAGGGAGGGGTCGTACTTGGGGTTTGTGGGGCAAAGTGTTTCCTTGAACCTGTGGAGCCAGTCGTCGGGGCGTCCCGATCATGGTTGGGCGTACAGGTCAGATATGAACTATAAAGGGTGAGAATATGAGACAAAAGCACGATGGAGAGCCCCGGATCAGTAGCAGGCGCATTCATTTGCGCTTTGTGACCACCTTCACGACGGCTGCCTTGATAACGCCTGCAGCGCGCTCGCATTCCTTGCGCGACAGCGCAGCCGTGACGGCGAGCCGGATGCTTGGGCGCGCCTCGACCAGCTCTTGCCCGCGCAGCCGCCGCGCCCGCGTGGTCCACACGCCTTGTGCGAGCGCCTCATCTACGATGTCCTGCAGTAGGCGCTCCTCACCCGCGGTGAACAACCGTGCATCGCACGGAGCGGGGGTCGCAGGGTTCGGCGGCTTCGCGGACGCAGATGTGGATGCAGAACGCATCGGTGCAGAACGCAGGTGGGTGTGGATGATTGGCGAGGTGGGATGTGAGGGAATCGTGATGGCCTCGACCGGGTCAAGAACCGCCCGGATCGCACGCACATTCTCCTACAGCGTGCTCAGGATCGACGGCGTGTTCCGCAGGATGTTGATGCCCACCGAGGCGGAGACCGCGAGGAGCGCAGGGACCGCGGCGGAAAAGACGAATGACGTGCTGTTGATGTGCTGGTGATCCACGACGATATGCGAGCCCGTGCAGAATCCCCCCGATGAGTTGAGCGAGTTGGCAACTGACCGATGATCATGTCTGTTTGCATGGCCTTTGCGTTGAGCCAACACACGACAAAACGAAACAAAAGAGACGCATACGGGGACGTTATAGAGTTCCGTAAGACTGCGTCCGGTTCGGCCTACTGTGCCAAACGAGATGCTCTCATTGAGAATTAGACGATACTTGTACTTGTCTTTCAGCTCGATCTATTCAACAAGTCAGAATGCAATGGTATTGTATCTGATCTAGTGTTTGAAAGTCCAGTCCCACGAACCGGAAAAAAACCGGGACCGGACCGGACCGCAACCGATGGCAACCAGACCTTCGGTTGCGGTTCATCGGGCCTGAGAGTTTTACCGGTTGCGGTTCACCCAAATCTGGCAAGTGGGTGAACCGCCACAGGGCCGGTTGGGACCGGTCCCAACCGGTCTTTTACCATGACCACGCCAGTATCGACGACGACACCTACGAGTCTACGACCACGAATTCGACACCCGGGCCGACTGCAGCGCCGATGCTGACATCAACGACTTGCGGCCTCAACAACGACAACCGCGCCAATACCGACTCGGACGACTACGACCACGGCCACTCCGACATCGACGACGACAATCGACAACCACGACAACCCGCAACAACACGTCGACAACCACAACTACAACCAAGACGACAATCTCTACAGCCGCAACGACGACATGTCCACAACGGCGGCACATCGACAACCGCAACATCGACAACTACCCAAGCACCACCGTGACGGTCACAACACTGGCAGCAATATATCAACAACCACCACGACGATCAAGACGACGACACATCGACGGCTGCAAGAACGACACATCGACAGCCGCAAGACACCGGCAGCCGCAAGAACGACACCGACATTATCAACACATCAAACCCCGGCGACAGTCTCAAGAACAAGATATCGATAACGACGATGACGCGTCAACAACATCGACAACGACGACGACGATGACGACGACGACTCGAGTCGACGATCGGGCGATTAGCGTTCACAACGTCCTCTTCGTCGCGAAGTGGACAAGGACCATAGTATATTCCATAGAGTAGTAGTAGACTAGTTACAACTTGAAGGCTTAATGTAACTACCAGTAGTGTAATTCAATACATATGTATAGCGGTTGCAGTCGGTCTTTTATCAGTTGCAACCGACCCAGAATGAGCCGGTTTAGACCGCGAGAACCGGTCTTTTGAGAATCCGGCAACCGGGTGGGACCGACTCCTGTCGGCTCGGTCCGGTTTTGGGCTTGGGGGATGAACCGGTGGATCGGTCCCGGTCCCGGTCTTTCCAAATTAGGGAAAAAAAACCGGACCGGACCGGACTTTCAATCACTAATCTGATCGCGTACAACTTACCAGTTTTCAGCTGGAGGCCTCCCAGCAGAGTGGAGGATGCGAATGCGAACGACGGGATCGCCTCCGGGTGGGCTGTATAAGGTGGAGGCGACAGCGGGATCGCGCCAGTGGCACACATGTTACGCGCGTTACGAGTCACATTGCCGCTCGGGTGCTGTTTGGCTGGGGTGTCAATTGACTCAGAAGTAGACGCAGTACTGTAGTGAGATGTCAGCTCTAGCTCACCAACATTGTCAGCGGTAGGGACAACGAGTGGACCGTGACTGTAACGTTCCACCGGACGTTCTTCTAGAGCGACGGGTCTAGGCAACAACAGCGACCAAACGATCACAGAGGATGTCGAAGTCACGTACACGATCAGCTACTAGCTCACAAGTGAGACGTAATAGCGCAGCCCAAAGAATGTGAAAGGCGATAAACACAAGGGCTAGGAGTAGACGATCAAAGGCGATAGACAACCAGCCAATGATGAAGTAGATGAAAGAGGCGCAGCGGCAAACAGCCAGCAAACGACTAGAGGAAAGCGGGAAATGAAGGGATGCCAGGGATCACTCCACAAGGCCAGCTAAGGACAAACAGGGATGATATTCCAAGCAGGGTACAAACAGCGCACAACTGGCAGACAGCCTAGGAGTGGCAGTACAATGGGTGGTATAGTCCAAGAAGTCAAGCTTAGGTCTTCAGCGACCATAAGCCTTCTACTTATACATGTCTGAGGAGCTTTGAAGCTCAGCTCAAACCCTAATACGCGGATCCTAGGAATGAGTCACAACGAGTCAGAGATAACGGCAGCCAATGGCATAAGGCACTCATGGCACGAGTCAGAGATAAGGAAACACGAGTCATACAATCCATCAGAATCAAGGCACAATCGATATGAGTCACAATCACGAGGCGTTCTAGGCCAGTCCAGGCACAGGCTCATCTGGACTCTTCTGGTGCGTTCTAGCCAGGTCACGTGCCAGGGTCACGTGACGGGCGGCGCTAAGGTCACGTGCGCTATTCCCAAAACTCCGGGTCTCGTTGGTGAGCGCTTCCGGGTATGTAGTGTGGCGTGGGAGACTTAGCTCTAGTTGTGGTATGCGTGGCCACTAATCTTCGTATTTCAGCCTGTTCATAGGCGTCATCTTCTGCATTTCTTCTCCTAATGGTGTTCGGGGTCTTGACGTAGGGTGTTCGAGGGTCGGTCTGAGGCGAAACCGTAACAGTGACATTGGTAAGATGGTGTGTGAGGGAGAAAAAATGACGAAGATTAGTGTGACAAGGTGTGAAGTAAAAAGTAAAATCCCCGAGGGGTGAATACAGTTTGAAGGGGCGGATGAAGTTGCGAATATGTGGACGAGTTTCAAAGGCGCGGATGCAGTTCTGAAGGTGTGGATGCAGTCCCGAAGGTGTGGATGCAGTTCCGGAGGTTGTGACTTGGCGAATCCTAAGCCCCGGACGCGCGTCCCCAACAATAGAGGCCTGGGACATGGGACTGTGTGAGCCGAATGTCAAAATTGAAGACCGGGTCATGAGCCCTGCCAGGACCCACTTCTCGTCCCAGTCCCGTCCCGGTTTCGGATGGCCGTCTTGGGCTGGCCTTAGGCTTCAAAGCCGAGCCCGCAAACCACTACCTGTGAGCTGGCTGCCAGCTCATAGTGCCAGCTGGACCATTGGTGTGCTGGCACTTAAAAATAGAATAGAAAACCCACAGCTTGTAGGATATAAAAGACCAGTAGTTTATGTTGTAGTTCTCCATCTCAGTCTCCCTGAATACCAGCAGTCTATTCCCTGTCTTTTGTCCCTCAAAATCTTCGCTCTTTCGCTTAGTCAGCGACCCGGACTGGCGCCCCGTTTGGACTGCCCGCTGGAGCGTAACAAAGCCGGTTCTCAACTCCCTACAGAGCGAGATTTAAGAGAGGTAACGTAATGAGTCATCACGTGTGCCGTGCGAAGTAAATAGTACAGAAAATAATAACCATCTAGAGCCACCTCACCAGAGGAAGGCCAAGCACTGAAAGGGAAAGGGAGGGAAGCGTGTCAAGTATGTAAGATATGACAGAGGGGTATGGTATGTGAGAGTCAGCACAGTCTGGCGACTCACCGGGCAGCTGAAGCTGGGTCTAGGGTTTTGAGGTCGAGAGCATCTTCATCCTGGATCAAACGGCCGGGGAGGCACGTTCTCAGGTCATGAGGCGGCCCCAGATTTCTGTAGGAAAAGGCAGAAGTCATACACGACATTGCCTTCCCCATTGAATAGTTCCGCGGGCTCCATGTCGGAGGGGCGTCGTCTGCTGAAGAGATAGTAGTCCCGATGTCTCACATACAAAGGACAGTTGTAGATGATGTGGTAGAAGGATTTGTCCCTGAATCCGCAGCCACAGTCACAGTGCGCGGCTTCAGGGGGGGGGGGGGTACACCACTCTTGGTGCTGCACCTTCTACGTAGGAGATTGAGAATGCTTGCGGTTCTGGAGAGAAAAAGTGTAGTGATCTCATTTTAAAACTGTCTGAAAATACACTGCACTTTTTTTTTTTTGAACCATTTTTATTCTGCGGCAGTACATAGTACAAGAACGGTCTTCGCCTCTATAAAGAGAGCGAAAGTTATGAAACACTAGTATCGTAAGCTGAGCCCACGTGTGGTCGAGATGTAAATATTCTGAGACAGAGTCCAAGAACAGAAAGGCACCTTCCAAGGAAGCCGGTTACAGGAGGCCACGAGGGCGAGACAAACATTGCGATCGGTTCGAAACAGTGTATGGTAGGGAGAGACGAGCAACGACTTACGGCGGCCATCACAGCGGGCTGCGCTTAAAGCAGGGTCTTCCAGAGTGCGGTCGATCGCCGCTTCATCCATGATCAGCCGGGGGTTGCGCCCCAGCCTCTGGTCTTGAAGCTGTGCCAGTCTGTTGGAGAAAGAGGCAGAACACGTAAGGCATGTCCCCGTCTCCGGTGAAGAGTTCGACGGGCTCGGTGGAGTTCACCGGGTCCCTGAATGTGAGAGCTTTTTGTGAGAAGAGTTCCTCGTGCTGTCGATGGTAGCGCTGGCAATCGTATATGATGTGTAGAAATGATCGGTCCTGGAAGCCGCATGGACAGTGTGTAACGCTCCACCGGGCGTTCTTCTCTTCTGGTACAAGGCGCGACAGGAGCCCCTAACGGTGATACGCCTGGTCTCTCCCTGAGCCCTGAAAAGGCACTTTTCACAGTTTCTACTTACTTCCCAGACTCGCTCGCGCTCACCTGCGCATTCCCGCTTTCGCGCGCTTTCTAAGCGCCGCGTTCCCGCGCTTCGCCGCTTTCCCACGCTCTATGCGCGCTCGGCTTCCCTCTCATCCCGGACTCTTCCCTTCGCGTTTTAGCTTCCCCCTTTCCCCCTGTTTATCTAATGTACCCTCTTTCCTTAGCTTACATCTCCAGTATATAGGCCATGTAACTACAACTTTACAAGAAGACTTCTAATAGTAGACTTCTCCCCTCGGACTTTTGAGCTCAGTGAAGATCTTCCCTTGCGTTCCCCAGCACGCCGCACTCGCGCGCGGCCTTAGCGACTCGAACCAGACGCGTTCCCGACCCCAGTGGCCATCCTTACGAAGTTTCGCGCCGCGCCGAAGCGTGCGTGACCATTTCCGACCGCCTGCGACCAGCCGACCTCGTTCCCCCTCCCGACATCGCCGCACTTGTGCGCGGCTCTAGTCCTTCGACACCAACGCGTCCGCAATCGCCGCGGACCCATATACGACAGCTCGCGTCCCGCGGAGGCCTGCGCGACCGCTCACGACGCTTCACACCCCCTAGACCCTGCGCTCATCTTAGACTGTTTCCTAGCGTTCAGGGACAGTTTAGGGTATCAACGGTCACAGCGGATGTCGAAGTCACTCACACGATCGCTTACACGCTCACTGGTGAGACGTAGTAAGGTGGCCCAAAGTATGCACAAGGCGATGAGGGCGCAGAGACGATAATGATCATCGGTGGTCGTGATGTCCCGTGGTCAACAGACGGACAGAAGGTGATAGACGATGAGAATGCCCCGTGGTCAACAGACAGGCAAAGAGGATGGTGATGCAAATAGTATTAATGCCCCGTGGTCAACAGACAGGCAAGCCACCCCGTGGTCAGCAGACAGGTGGTACTAAGAGTGGGTGGATAGTCCAAGAAGTTAAGCTTAGGTCTTCAGCGACCATAAGCTCGAGTATAAGTACACGACTGAGGGACTTTGAAGTCCAGCTCAGAACTCCGAAACACTAGTACAGCGATCCTAGGAATGAGTCACAACGAGTCATATGGAGTCAGAGATAATGGTCAGCCAATGGCGTAAGGCCCTCATGGCATGAGTCAGAGATAAGCAAACACGAGTCATACAGTCCATCAGAATCAAGGCACAATCACGTACGAGTCACAAACATGAGGCGGTCTAGGCCGGTCCAGGCACAAGCTCATCTGGATCCTTCTGGTGCTGTTCTGGCCAGGTCATGTGCCAGGGTCACATGACGGGCGGGCGCTAAAGTCACGTGCGCTATTCCCAAAACTCTTGCGGTTTCTTAGCGTAATTGTTACGTTCCTTCTGGACGTATCAATCCGACTTGGATTTGGAACCGGTTTGCTGAGTATACGCGTCGAAGGTCTTCAGTATCCCGTAGGCGACGGCTAGGGCGATACGCAGGACGTGACCAAGGTAAACGAGGCAAAGGACGATGATGGCGAAGTCGAGTATGATGAAGGAGAAGTCGGCGACGTGCACGACTTATAGCAGGGAGCTGATGACGACGAAGAGTGTTCACACAGGACAAGGAGCTAAGGCGCGGGAAAGGGAAGGTATTCCTCAAGATATCAAAGCTAAGGGGTTCATACGCGAACGCCCCTCTACTTATACTACTAGGGCTGGAGCTTTCAAGCCCAGCAACCCTAATACACAGCCACAAACCCTAATATCACAACCCAATCAGAGGCCGTACAAGTCAGCAGTCACATCAGTCACATATCACACTCCGATCCAGGCGCAAGCTCATCCGGACCCTTCTGGACCAGCTCTAGGCAGGTCATGTGCCAGGTCACGTGACGGCCAGCTCTCGTTCCTCTAAGTCGATGGGAAACTCGCCTCGATGTGCCTCCAAGCGTCGTAATGCTCCTGAGTCATAGACCCAAATGCGCGGACATCGTCCTCTTCAAGGAACTCCTCGGGCATCTCGGGCACAAACGCAACATTACCCTCTTTTCTAGGGCAGCGCCCACGCTGCCCCTCATCCTCCTGCTTCGCGGTTGTCAACGCGCCGAGTCTGGATGCTTTGGGGAACTTAGCTGCTGCTGCGCGTAGGCGCGCTCTTCCTGCCGACGTGTCCATTGCCACCGAGGGCTCGTATGTCGCCGGCGTGGTACTCGGGTACCAAGCGTGTTGCTGCGTGACCATGAGCTCGCCGCGCGCCTGAGATACTTGCTGCTGCCAAGGCGCGGGAGCTTCCGGCGCTGCGTATTGTTCTCTCGCTTCGTCAAGCGGTTCTAGCGGGGCGGGGATCCAGTCTTCAATGGACGCTTCGCCGTGTCGATGTGCGGAAGGGTACTCAGCTTCGCCGCTGTGCGGACCCATCCATTCCTCTTCGTATCCGTCGTCGTGGACTTCCTCCGCTGGGAAGCGGACCCTCTTTTCAGGTATCGCGCGCGGACCCATCCAGTCTTCGTCATAGCCGTCGTCTTGAACGTCTCCGGCTGGGAACTCCTCTTCGTCCTCGTACTCTTCTTCGGCGTAGTCCTCGTACTCTTCTCTCGCCTCGGCAGGCGGATAGGGGCGCTCCGAAGCTGCCTCCGCGTCGTATTCTTCTCTCGCGTCATCACGCGGCTCTGCCCATGAAGGGCCCTCAAACTCCGAGTCTTCATCGGCTGCGTCGTACGCATACTCGTCATAGACGGCGATCTGGGCATCATAGTAGCCCTCCTCGTCCTCGTCGTAGTAGTCGTGGTACTCATCTGTCTCCTCGTATTCTTCTCGCGCCGCGGCCGGCGGGTACTCCGAATCCTCGTATTCTTCTCTTGCCTCGGCAGGCGGCAAAGTCCACTCGTCAAGGTAGTGGTCCCAGACGACCCGATTTCCGTCCCAGTCGTATCCGGTTTCTTCCTTTGGCAGGCCCCAGACTTCGTATTCCATGGGCGCCCCATACGCGTCGTAGATCCATTCCTCGTATCTTTCTCTCGCCTCGGCAGGCGGCATCCAGTCATATTCTTCTCTCGCCTCGAGAGGCGGCATCCTATGCCACGTTTCGCTTGAATGATGGGAGGGAATGAAGGGAGACGGCCAAGGACGTAGCTTATGGTGCTCCAACGCAGTCTTTGCACGCGCGCAGGCGGCACTCTTCCCGGCGGCGCTGTCCAGCCGCATCTTCAGAACGTCGAGTCCTCTCTTCGTCAACGAGAACGTCATCCTAAACTCAGCAAAGAGGTAGGGAGAGCTTTGATATAATGTTACGTCCAGAAGGAATGTAACAGTAATTGGGATGACGGTAGTAGTCAGGTGACTTAGCTCGGTCTTCTCGGGCGTGTTCTGCCACGAGTCTTCTCACTTCTTCCTCTTCTTCTTGCGCCATTTCTGCACGTGCTCTTCTCACGGCGGTGCCAAGGGGTCGTTCAGGGCGCGCTGAGGGACGGATTGTAACACAGTGGGCTGCTTCGGGGGGGAGGTCCGGTCTGTGGCGTGTGATGTAATCGGAGGTGAAAGAGTGGAGGGTGGCGAGTTGGAATGCAGTGCAGTGGGTTCGTCGCGTGATGGGGACGAAGTCCTCACTGGGCTTTTTGGGGGGGATGGCGGCCAGCCATAGTGGGTGATTACGCCCGTCGGGCGTGTGATGAAGGTCGATGGAGTGGCCATACGCTCGTGGGCCGTGTTTGGTAGGGTGGTTTTGTTGGGCGACCCACTCGCGGCACCACTCCCTGAAGGCGGATGCTCTGGCGAGTTTTTTGATGAACGAGGCTGTCTGCACTCGTTGTATGGAAGCGGAGGGGGCGTGGGAACATGTGTCGTGGGCAGCTAGCCGGGCCTGGGAATCAGCGGGTCTCTTCCTGCACTCCTTGGACCACACGAGGTGTATTCTTGTGTCCCTGTGTGTGTCATAGAAGGCCATCAGCGCGCGGTGGAAACGTAGTGAGTCAGCCTGATGTGATAATGTACATGTATTGGTGACACTCGTGATGGCTGAGTCATCACCTGAGAGGATGAAGATATGTAAAGGGGGGGCACGTGAGTACTCAGCTAGGATCAGCTCGGCGGCTTTCGAGATGCTGAAGAGGTGGACGTCATGTGTCTCAACCCCTGTCCCGAGCGTCCACGTCCGTGCACGTGGCTCCAACTCTCCCTGCCATACTGAAATGGCCGCTCCTCCCACCAGTTGGTTGTCCGGACGGTTCCTGTTGGTTACCGTGCCGGCCACGTGGATGATCAGCGTACTATCCTCCTGTCTCGAGGCGTAGAGCCTGTTGACAAAGGAGTTCCGTTCGTCGGGGTCCGCACACCCTTCAATGGATATGTATGCCTTCCAGTTGTGAACCTCCCAGGGGGCGACGGCCGTGACGTCGATGTGCTCCGTGAGCATGGGGTCTACTCGCGCACCGAGAGCCTCCAAGGCAGTGGGGCGCTGTTGCCGTCCTCCAGACTGGACGCGCAGTGCTCTGTTACACACCACCCCTCCATTGCTGGAGTGTGGGCCGCTCTGGACCGGTGGGTCCCAATCGGCGCCCAAACGGGCGATCAACTGAGAGGTCCAGGGAACATGGAACAGCCTAGGGGGTGGATGGTGCAGTGGTTCCTGCCCTCCCCCCCCACCCTGTTCGGGGGAGCTTGGGTTGGACCCGTGGGTTCGATTCTCGCTTCAGCAATATTCCTGACAGGGGCACTCATTACTACCCCGGGGCTCCCGGTCCGTCATACCGGCCCCCCAACCCCAACGCTTCCTATCCCGGGAGCTTACCGACCCATGTGCCCACTTTCACTCCCGATTTCACTCTCCGCACTCCGCACCACTCCCTACCAACCCCTAACTGAAACTCCGATGCCGATTCAGACGTGGCAGAACCACCCCATATTGGATCACACCCTCAAGCTTGGCTGTCACAGAGAAAGTCCGCCTTACTACATGGCTCTCGGGCCGGGCCTAGTCACCCCGGACCCTTGAGTTGCCTAGGTACTGCCGGACTCAAGTACTGTGCTCGAAAACAAAAGTCGCCTTGTAGCGGGGTCCATGAGGGACCGCAAGTATGTTGTGTTTGTTAAAGCCGATGAATGTAGGACTGGGCGAGGGACCGGCGTGGGGGATGTTGAGACGCGACTGCATAAGTCACATGTCTCGTGGGATCTGATTGTGTCAGCCCATATACTATATTCGGTATCTGTTCCTTATGGACTCTTTTGGACACTCCGGACTTGTACGGACCGCTTTTGTTTATCTTTATTGTCAGAGTCATATGTGACTCTTATTGTTCTCTATTATTAAGATACCGGTATTATCTGCTTTAGGCAGCTATTGTTCTCTGCCCTCCAATGGCATTTCTCCCTCTGGCGCACAGACCACATGTATTGTGTTTGGGTCACCAGTGTGCACAGACCATTCTTAGCTAAGCGTCCTGTATATAAGGACTGCTGTTTACGCCTTCACACTTCAGAGTTTACTTCCCCTCTGAAGTGTAAGTCCCTTCTACTTCTCTCTTTACACTACCTTTACTCACAGACAGTCTATAGTAACTTGTCTATTAGGTGTGTATATATACAGAGTTTACTTCCCCTCTGAAGTTAACTTGTCTATTAGCTCTTTGCTATCACTCTACTCGCTTGTTAGTTCTGCGCTCAACAGGTTATGGGCCCTGACGCCTAATAACTAACTCGCCATTTTTTACCACAGATCTACTTGTGTCACTTTGCTCTCTCAGCCGACCACATCTTTGTCGTCTTTACAACCCTCAGTGAGCACCCTCTTACATTTACACTCGACACATCCTTTCTCGTCCACCATGACTCTGTCATGTGCCATTTTGGCTAGCCTCCTAAGGAGGTTCTCATGAAAGGTCCTATGTGACCTTAAATTCCTCTGTGCGCACTACTCCTACTATATTTTCATTACCCGGTCTTCGTCCGGAAGTGCTTTCATAGGCCAAAGGGGGAAGACCCCTGCGGCTATAAGCCTCTCTAATGGTTGGGTGATACTCGGTTAATACCTGGGTCACTTTAAGGGGTGTGAAGGCCTGGTTAATAGTCAAACCCAGAAGTCCTTCCCTCTGATACAACTAGGAGACGCTACTATACTATAATGATATATACATAGTAGCTATGAGTAGACCTCTGCCAGGAGAAGTATTCGCTCCCTTTGTGCAGGATTCGCTGCATGGCATGTATCACTATTCTAGCTACTTAGTACCAAGACCCCTAATGGTCTGTTCTAGAGACTCCACAGACGACAGTCGCAATTGTTATGGGAGTTGATCCCTATCATTGCCTCTGGAATTCGCTGTTGGCTCCTCTCTAGGGTACTACCCTTCTACTATAGTTCTTGGGTAGCCCCAGCCTTCATGCTACTAGGCTAGAGATCGACTCGGAGCGTCCTTCGCCGGACAGTGCTCCCATGATCCTTCTTGCTTGAAACCTACGGCGTCGCGCATGACTATTCGCCCTTAGTAACATTTGGGCCATGGAGACTAAGTAGTAAGGCAGCCATCATTAAATGATTCCACTACTATAGTATACATCCAAGTCGCACAACTTGAGGCATGACACCCTATGTGTTATGGAGTTATAGCGCTCCTATGGCTGGACCTCTACCTTTCCTACCAAGATCTGGACTGGTTCTGACTGCTCCTCGGAACCAGATTTACAAACATCTCAAATGTCTTTCCATCTTACCTTCCCTCCCTCCGTCGTCCTTTCCAAGTTGGATGGAACCAACTGGCAGACTTGGACCACAACCTTCACATCGCTGATGCTGATGAATGGGTGCAGTAGGCACCTAACTCACTCAGCTCCTGCGGCTGTTCCCCAGCACCCTGCCCTACCAGCAGGCGTGGTAGGACCAACAGGTCCTACGGATGAAGGTCTGGCAATTCTGGCCCTATGGGCAAAGCAGGAGGAGGTCATCACCGGCCTCCTATTCCTCTCAGTCACGTCGGAGGTCCTCTCCGGTATCATGTCCATGGCAGTCTTCCCAACTGTCCATGACAAGTTCCAGCAGCTGGAACACCTCTATGGTCAGGTCGGCTCTATGGCCACCTTCAATTTATGGGTGGGCTTGGCAAATACCAAGCTTCAGGAAGGTACCCCCTTCCTACCTCAACTCCAAAAAATGCTGGACTTGAGGAACACCCTCGTGGAGCAGGGGATGCCCGTCTCGGACATGCAAATGTCCTTCATTCTCCTAGACGCGCTTCCCCCCTCCTACAGCACCATAGCAGGCACCATCCTCGCATCTGGCCCCCCTGCCAATCTCCTTCCTCAGGACCTGATCAATAGGTTCATCAATGAGGAATCCCGTATCGCTGGCCCTCCCGCATCTTTTACAAAGATTGCCCCAGTCAGGCCCCAGCACTCGCCTCCCCAGGCATCGGGCAGCTCTGCGTCCTCAGACGTAATCTGCCATTACTGCAAAAAACCTGGCCATAAAAAGCCAGAGTGTTACAAACTCAAACGGGATCAGGAGAACGCTAAAAAGGGAAGGGCTGGGCAGCGAGGGAAAGCTGCTCAGAATACCATTACTGAGGCGCCGGACTCAATACCGGCAAACAGGTTTGCTGCGGCCAATAGCATACCTGTACCAAAGAGCCGCCTATTTACAATAGTTAATGGCTCTGGCAAAATAGAGGAGGTACATGAAGTACCTCAGGTCTCCCTTTACATGATGAGTGTACATCACACTCAGTCAGCATCAAAATGGATGATGGACAGCGGAGCATCAGCACATTTCACACCATATCTTGAGGACTACGACACCTACACACCCCACAAAGGTATTGATGTCCTCCTTGGTGACAACACTCTTCTACAAAGTGTTGGAACGGGTTCCATTACAATCCGCACCAATCGAGGCATCGACCTCAAAATATCGAATGTGCTCCACCTCCCAAATACGCACTCGCGTATCCTGTCCACGCCCTGCCTTACTGCAAAGGGCGCCATAGTTAGTTTTGATGCCACCTCCTTTACAATCAGACACAAAGGAGAGACCATTGCGGAAGGACACAAGGCTCTCGGGCTATATTGGCTCGACGGACATGCTATGAATGCTGTTCGCGCACCTGCATCTGCGAGCCTTGATGTCTGGCATAGGCGCATGGGACATATGTCCAAAGATGCGCTAAAAAGATATGCTCAGGAGTCAGTCAAAGGACTCCATATAAATGATTCCCCTGTGGAAGATGGACTTTGCCTTGGTTGTGAACTAGGCAAATCTACCCGTCTACCCTTCCCACCTTCCAAAAAACGTGCTTCACAACCTCTTGAAGTCATTCACAGTGACCTTGTTGGCCCACTACAGAGCAACTCTATCCAGGGCAACAAGTACTTCGCCACGTTCATAGATGACTTCTCCAAAGCTGCAGTAGTCATCTTTATGAAATCAAAGGACCAGTTTAAGGACGCCTTCCTACACTACAAGGCGTGGGCTGAAAAACAACTAAACAAGCCCATTAAATCCTTACACTCGGACCGTGGTGGCGAATACGTCAACAATGACTTAAAGCACATCCTTCTGGAAGCAGGAATCGAGCATATGCTCACTATGCCTTATTCTCCACAACAGAATGGGAGAGCCGAGCGTTTTAACCGTACGGTTATGGAAAAAGGCACTAGCATGCTCCACCATGCAGGCCTTAGCCTTGGCTTTTGGGAACAAGCAGTTCAAACTGCTGTGCAAATCTATAACCGCACTCCCACTCGTTCGAATCAGTGGAAAACTCCGCTAGAGCTCTGGGATGGTACAGTCCCAGATGTCTCCTACTTTAGAGTATTTGGCTGCAAAGCCTACTATCATGTACCCGAACACAACCGGCGCAAACTAGATCCTAAATCAAAGGAAGCCGTGTTTGTGGGCTATGAACCCTTTTCAAAGGGTTACAAACTCTGGGATAGACATAGCCGGTGCTTCATCTCTTCACGAGATGTTACATTTGATGAAGACACCTTCCCATCCCGCAGTGTTGTGGCTCAACACTTACAACCTTCCACCTCTCCCGCGTCTGGTGAACCCTTGAGTGCTCCCAGCGGTGAAGTCATCTTTGTAGTGCCTAGCCCGCCTACACCAGCTGTTGCCCCTACAGTGCCTCAGACTACACCAGTCTTTGTCATACCACCTCCGGCACCTGTAGTAGTACAACAGCCTAGCACCCCACCCAATTCCACACCTGCTCCGGCAGACCAGACAATATATCACACCCCCCCTTCCCAAGCACCTCCTCCTACCAATCCTGCACCTACACGTCGTCGTAGTACCCGCTCCATAAGGCCAGCTGTTGCTGCGCCTATACCTGCCCCTAATTTCAATAGGGAAGTGTCTCCTCCTAGGAACACTCAGGTAGTCTCGCCTACACGCCCAAGGCGGAGCACAAGGGTACGATTCACGAATCCTCGCTACTACACAGAGGACAACGACGAATTCGTGCAGGGTAGCAGCAGGCTGGGAATGATGGACTTGCTAAACGCTGCTGAGGTACCCGGTTACAGGGACCCGCAGACGTACAAGCAGGCCATGGAGTCTGAGCAAGCTGGTGATTGGCTTGAAGCATGCCAGTATGAACTGGATGCTCTCACCAAGCTTGATGTCTGGAGACTTGAACCCCTTCCTGAAGGAAGGAAGGTGGTCAAGTGCAAATGGGTGTTCAAAAAGAAAGCGGATGGACGCTTTCATGCTAGGCTAGTGGCAAAAGGGTTCACCCAACTAGAGGGGGTGGACTTTGACGAAACTTTCTCCCCAGTTGCCCGCTTTGAGTCCTTGAGACTACTTCTTGCGTTGGCTACGCTTGAAGACTGGCACATTCACCAGATGGACGTCAAATCGGCGTTTCTTCATGGGGAACTGGAGGAAGAAATCTATATGGAGCAACCTGTCGGTTTCGTCACAGCTGGCTCAGAGCACCTTGTGTGCCGATTACAAAAGGCCCTTTATGGCCTCAAACAAGCTTCCCGCGCATGGAACATGCAATTCCATGGGGTCCTTTGCGACCTAGGCTTTACGCGGACGTACTCTGATGCAGGAGTATATGTATATCATCTTCAAGAGGGGGGTGATACACTTTTCGTTATCTTATATGTAGATGACATTACTATACTTGGGAGCTCCCTATCAAAGATCAATGATCTGAAAGCATCTCTATCAAGTCGATACGAGATGACTGATCTTGGTGAAATCCAGTCTTACCTAGGTGTTAACATCACCAGAGACCGTGCAAACCGCACCATGGAAATCAACCAGTCAGATTACATCCGCGATGTGGTTGAGCGGTTTGGGATGCTAGATTCCAACCCAGTATATACCCCTCTTCCCTCTGGCGCTGAGGCACACTTGATCAAATATGACGATCAGGCCTCTACTTCTGAGATAAAGAAGTATCAACAGATAATTGGGTCTCTGCTCTATGCGCAGATTGGAAGCAGACCTGATATTTCCTTCGCTGTTGCGCGCCTTAGCCAATTTGCTTCCAATCCCTCACCCCAGCATTTACGCCTAGCAAAATATGTCCTGGCATACCTTAACAGTACTAAGGACTATGCGTTGCGCTATGCTGGAGGGAATGGTGGAGAAGGCCTTCACGGCTACTGTGACTCTTCCTGGGGAGATCAGGAAGAGAAACACTCCACCTCTGGCTACGTCTTCTTGCTTGCCAATGGAGCCATTTCATGGTGTACCAGAAAGCAGAAGACCATTGCACAGTCTACCACAGAAGCCGAGTACATGAGCCTCTCTGAGGCCTCTAATCAAGCTCAGTGGTACACTACCTTCCTAGGCGAACTAGGGTATGAGGTTACCTCCCCTATTCCCCTACACTGTGACAACAAGGGCGCTGTAGACTTAGCACTAAACCCTGTCACTGGAAGGCGGTCCAAACACATCCTAATAAAGCACCATGTAGTCAGGGAATACGTAGAAAATAAGGTCATAGACCTGATACGTACACCCACTGGGGAAATGGTTGCAGATGGACTCACCAAGTCCCTGCCCAAAGAACCCTTTGACAAAATGGTAGCTGACCTAGGAATGGTGTAACAAGAGAATCAGAACATAGTGCTGTTAAACAGTCAGTGGTCGTCGATCCTGGGTTTATCAACAAGGACGTCACGTTGTCCTGTAAAAAGCACAACATGTTCTCTGATCTCTGGAGCTAAGAAAAACCCTTCTTAGAACCCTGAAGAAGCTGGACCTTGGTTAAAGATCCCTGCCCTTCAAAAAGTTGTCCTATAGCAAGGACAAATGAAGCGCAAATAACCATGGTTTCGGATTGAGCGTCATCTTGTCTCTTCTAGAGAAGATAGTCCTTTATCAGGACTTACCAGGATTTCAACCTTGATCCCAATCTTCTGCGCAGCTCTTCATGCTCCAAATCTATCACCTATGTCAAAACATGGACTGCCTCTATCATGGAGGGATGTTGAGACGCGACTGCATAAGTCACATGTCTCGTGGGATCTGATTGTGTCAGCCCATATACTATATTCGGTATCTGTTCCTTATGGACTCTTTTGGACACTCCGGACTTGTACGGACCGCTTTTGTTTATCTTTATTGTCAGAGTCATATGTGACTCTTATTGTTCTCTATTATTAAGATACCGGTATTATCTGCTTTAGGCAGCTATTGTTCTCTGCCCTCCAATGGCATTTCTCCCTCTGGCGCACAGACCACATGTATTGTGTTTGGGTCACCAGTGTGCACAGACCATTCTTAGCTAAGCGTCCTGTATATAAGGACTGCTGTTTACGCCTTCACACTTCAGAGTTTACTTCCCCTCTGAAGTGTAAGTCCCTTCTACTTCTCTCTTTACACTACCTTTACTCACAGACAGTCTATAGTAACTTGTCTATTAGGTGTGTATATATACAGAGTTTACTTCCCCTCTGAAGTTAACTTGTCTATTAGCTCTTTGCTATCACTCTACTCGCTTGTTAGTTCTGCGCTCAACAGGGGACTGTTGAGGTGTTTGATGCATACAGAGTGACATGGACCGTTACCCCTCTTCCATTACGGTACTTGGCCTTCCTCTGGTGAGGTGGCTCTGTGACGGGGTTTCAACCCCTCGGACACATTCAACACTCGTTTAGCGCAGGTCTTCGGACCTTACTAGTTACATAAATCTAGCTCTGTAGGGAGTCTAGGACCGGCTTTGTATCCCCATACTGCCCCAGAATAAACATGATCCAAAAAAAAAAAAAAAAAAAAAAAACACGGAACAGCCTGGTGGCGGAGGTTGAGGTCAGTTTCTCAAAGTAGTGCCAGGCCGGCAAGATACGGAGGAGCTCGTGGAGGGGGCCATGTGGGGCGGTCCGGAAGGATCCAGAAATCACACGGACCCCCTCGTTCATAACTACCTGGATCTGTTTGAGGAGCCCGATCTTTTTCCTTGAGGTCATCCAGAGTTGGCATCTGTAAGACAGGACTGGCATGCATACTGCATTGAACAGCAGACGCCAGTTCGCCGTGGATATCCCCCTCTGGGAGTTGCCGAGGAGCTGTAAGGCCTTTAGGGACGCACGTGCCCGATTGCACATTGTGGTCACGTGCGGTCCCCAGTCTAGGCGGTGGTTAATGAAGAAGCCTAAGTATCGTATGGTGGGGGAGGAGTTAACGCAGTAGTAAGAGTGAGTGGGGGGGTCATGTAGGTAGATGTGGGAGGGAGGTTGTGGTGAGCGTTTGCGGGTATAAGGAGGCGTAAAGTAAATGAGTTTGGTTTTGTCTGGCTCACAGGCGAGGTTGGACCGACGTAGCCAGTCCTCGCATTGTCTGTATCTTTCTCGTATTATGTCGTCCACCTCTTCCCAGGTCTGTCCGTGAGCGAAGATGATGCCATCGTCTACGTACATTCTGAGGGTCGAGTTTTTGTGGGGTGGTGGTAATTTGAGGAGTGTGGACGTGTAGAGGGCAGACAAGATGGGTGAGAGGGGCGAACCTTGTGGTGTTCCCACCGGTTGGTCCTGCGGCGCGTCGACAAAGCCATTGAATGACAGGGACACCTTGCGATCCATGAGGAAAGCATTTGTCCACATCGCGATCAACTCGGGGAAGCCGAGGATCTGCAGAGTGTGGACCATGCACTGCCTGTGTACGTGGTCGAAGAAGCCCTTGATGTCAAACAGTAGTGCCGCGCACTTCCGTTTCAGGCGGAAGGTGCATTGGACGTTGTGGGTAAGGGCGAAGCCGGCGTCAAGGGTCGACGAGAAGGCTCTGGTGCCGTATTGGTTGGTGGGGAGGATGTTGAGCTTGTCTGCCTCGAAGAGCAGCCGCCGTGCAATCACTTTCTCCAGTAGTTTGCTAATGCATTCAATGAGGGAGATGGGTCGGTATGCTTTCAGGGCGAGGTAGTCGTCTTTGCCAGGTTTCGGGATGACGACGACGATGGCGTGTCGCCAAACTTTCAGGTGATGTCCCACCGAAACGCACGCATTGAAGAGGTGGATGAGGTGGAGGTCGAGTACGCTCCACGCCTTCTTGAGTATGAGCCAGGTGGTGCCCGTCTCCCCCGGGGCCAACTTTGAGCTCGCATTGAAGAGGAGGGGGTCAACCTCCTTCTTAACGATGGGTGCAAAGGGCCTTGTTGGAAGTGGAGGCGGGTCATCCGACTGAGCAGCTTCGATGTCCCCAAGGGCATCTGCTGTAATGAAGAACTTACGTCCCAGGGTGGCAGAGATGTCTTGTTGTTTGGTGAGAATGGTGCCATCCGGTCAACGAAGCGCAGGGATCCCAGAGAGTTTCCTTCCGTGCCTCCAGGATGCTATGTCCCAGATGTTGCCGCATTCTATGAGTTTGTCGTAATGGGCTCGTTTTGCTCTGCGTGTGGCCTTCTTGAGTTGACGTTTTGCATCGCGTCGTGCTGGCGTGTCCCCTTCCATTTGGGCTTGGAGGGTGTTGGCCGCTGTTGTGCAGTCAGTGTTCCACCAGGGGTGGCCACGAGCTTTGGATGTGCTTTTTAGCTCCATGTGTGCATGGCATGCCGTTGATATGGCGTGTTGCACAGCCTCTGCGAATATGTCGATGGAGGGTGCATCCGGTAGTGGTGTAAGAGGGGGGAGAGCGGCCACAATGTCCTCGCGCCACACTTTCTCAGCGTCGTCATCGTCGAAATCAACTCTGAACGCCATGCCGCGTGTTTGCTTCATTCCCCAATGCGTGCCTTCGATCTCCCAGCTCGAGCGGATGCCCGTGTGATCCGAGCCGAGGGAGGCTTCCCAATCCACGGTTGGGTCTTGTAGGGATGTGGTGGCGACCGCGGCGAGGTTGTGCCAGACTAGGTCCAGCACGCTCTCGCGGTCATTGGCCGCTCCCCTCCGCGTGGTAACTCCAGGTGTCGAGGCAAGTTCAAAAGTCTGGACCATGGTCCACGACTCAAACTCAGCTGCTCAGGGTGAGGGGGATCAGCCCCTTGGAGACCACCGCGGGCTGTGGAGGTTGAAGTCGCCGACCAGGAGGGTCGGGACTGTGGGGTCTAGATCAAGGGTTAGTAATGAGCGTAGCGCCGAGGGGTCGTCGACGTCGTTGTAGAAATTAACAATGCGTAGGGTATGTGTATGTAGGCGAGCGTCCACGATCATTAGGGACGGGTGTTGTACTAGGTCGAGGCGCGGGATAATATGAACTGGGTGTAATCGTCTTTTCAAGGCGAGGTGGCTGTATTTACGGGAATAAATCATTACCTTTGCCCTTTTCTCCGAACTGTAGTAGGGGTAGAACATGGACCAACTCTGGTGTTTCACCCCACCGAGCACGTCCACGCCCTCCCGTTTGCTGTCTTTCCTTGCGGTTCTGATGGTGTCGAACCATGGTTCCTGCACGCATAAGATGTCGTCCGTATCGTTGAGTTCCAGAAGGCCATGCATCACGTCGTTCTGACGGTGCATGTTAACTGATAGGATGGTTGTATTATGCATAGAGAGGGGTAGTGTTGTTTAGGAGTGTGTGCATGTTGTTGATGGCGTCCCACATGGCATCCCCGTTGGCCAAGGCGAAGAAAGAGTAAGTGCTGCCGAGTGAGTTGGTGTTGAGGACAGCCTCCAGGATTGGCTCAGTGATGATGGGGGGTTGGATGCCGTTGTGTTTGGCCTCCGTCTGTTTGTAGAGAAGGGTTGCGTCTAGGAGGATCCTGGCCATCCTTCAGTTGTTTGCTGCGTCCTCCTTACTGGCCTCTGTCGGTTCGATCTCCCCGGGCAATAGGAAAGACTGTTCCTGTGGGAGGACCGAGTAGACGTAGCGGAAGGGGGAGATGGCTCCCCACTCCTCTTTGAAATGGAGAGCTTTCTTGCTCGCTTCCGGTCCCAGTGATGCAGTGAGGCATTTGACCGTGTCGAGGACCGTTAGTGGGAGTCCATACTTAACGGCGTACTTAAATTGGATGGTGCGGAGTGCTGAGATTTCCTTGTCGTTCTCGCTGCCGCTCCATTCGGTGTGTAATAGTCGGAGGTCGGTGACGGTGGGCTCGTGGCCGCAGAGTTCCTCAAGGGCCTTCACGCATTCGAGGTCGTTGGCAACCTGCCTCCAACCTATGACTGGCACGTCCTTCCACGAGGGCGGGGTCGGGAATGTTTTCGTTCCCTTGTACGCCGGTCTGGCCAGGACCTTGGAGGTCTGTCGCGCAGTTGCGGGTGGGGCGGAGGAGCTGGGTGTCGGGCGAGAGGTGGCGGGGGACGGAGGGGCCTTAGTCGCGTTTTCAGGCCCAGGGACGCGGGCGTTGGCAGCTCATTTAGCTGCGTTGCGCCTGGCTGTGCGGGTCTTTTTCTTTTGGACCAAGGTGAATCTGTCCTCCTGTTGCGAGTTTTCGACGGTAATCGCACCTGCAGACCCCGAGGTCGGTTCCCTCTGGGTGGGGACCAGATCCTCGGGCGGGGGTGGGGCTGTTGCTTTGCCTTTGTCCTTGGCAGAGGGCTGGGCGGGGGTGGTTGCATCTGACCGCGGTGCAAGGGGAGGGGGGGCAAACCCCTTCTTCAGCTTGCAGTTTGGTGAGCGCGTGTTGTGGTCTTTGCCACAGTTGAGGCACGGGAAGCGGCAGCGGCACTCGCCGACCTTGTCATGCTGGTTGGGGCAGAAGGTGGCATGGTCGTTGGAGTGGTGCGCGCCTCTGCAGAGGAAGCATCGTACGGCGTTAGCGGGTAGAGGGCATGCTGCAGAGTCGGTGGAGTGTCCTATCCGATGGCATCGTCCACAGAGGGCAATTGTGGGGGCGTCACCCGTGGGGACGAAACGAACCTTCTCGTTGAACATGAAGATCCCGTCCCTCGTGGCTTGTGCTGTTATTGGGCCTTTCTCGTCCACATACGCGAATTTGACTGTCCCGCGTGGGTTGTGGGCGATGGTGTACGCAGAGCCCTGCCAATGGGGGGCTATGCAGAAAATTGCGTGTTCGAAAGCGGCGTTGCGGCGGAGCTCTAGTTCGAGCTGCGTGCCGGTGAAAACAGCGCTGTCCACATCGGAGGTGATGGTGTCGTGTAATTGTGCGTACGACCAGCCGTCGTTGGGAACGAGTTGGCCCGTCATAAGTGGTTTGACCAGGACATCGCGTAGGGGGTAGATGGCTTCAAAGGGGACGCGGTCTTTGAAAGTGTAGACGAAGTTGTGGACGTTGGGGTCCTTGTTCTTGGACCACTGTCCGCTAAGCAGGATGAGCTTACTTCCGGAGAGTCTCTCGACTTCGCCTCGAGTTTCGGTGACTATGTGGGCGGGGGCCATTTTTCGGATGGTCGCTTCGAAGGCAATGTCCTCCAGGCCATGATGGTGGATGATGGTGACCTCCGTGTTCCCCGTGAGGGCCCGTTTTGCTGATGTTTCGGGGCGGGCTTTGCCCCCGGCGGAGCGACCTGTGCCTTGAGTAACGTTTCGGGACTGTGTGGCTCCCGTGCTTTGTTGGGCAACTCCTTTCTGGGTGATTACATTGGCCCAGGAGGCCGGCATGGTCATTGCGGCTGTTGGCTTGCCCCTGGAATCGATGTTCAGACGAACATGTTTTTCGGGCGGGGGCTGGAATGCTTGGCGGACGACAGTGGCTTCCGCAGGAGCGGTGGGGCCATTCATCGCGCCATCCGTTGTGAGCTCAATGGGTGGTTCGTCGGCAGGGTCATCAACCCGGGCCACAGGGCGCAGGGTCTCGTCCATTGCCGTTGAATCTGAAGTACTTGCGGTATTGGGGAAAGGAGGGGCTGCCACCGCCTCTTTTCCTTTAGCTGTTTTCCTTTCCGTTGGCTTTGGTCGTGGGTCGTGGGGGGCGGTCATGGATTCGAGGCGCTTGTCTTGCACGTCGATTCTCTCACTCAACCTGCTCTCCATGCCTGCTATGGTCGCGTTGATGGTGGCGAGCAGCACAGCGAGACCGTTGTTTGCAGCTGCAGGGGGCGCAGGAATGGGGTCTACAAGCATGGCTGGTGCTTTCATCAACGGGACTGGGATAGGAGCTGTGGCGGGCTGCTCAGCCAGCGAGGCGAGAGCAGCTGCCCGCGGTGGCTCGCTGGGATTGCGAGCCGGGATGGGGGTTGGTTGCGCAATGGGCGCATGTTGGGAGGCACTGAGCCCTCTGTTGGTATCCGATATATGGTCCGCCCAGACTTCGAGGGCGTAGTCCGCGTCTTCCTCCATCGGAGTGGGTGGAGGAAGGGGGAGAGCCGCTTGTTTGGGTACGTGTGCGAGCCATCAAGCCCTCTGGGGGTTTGGTTCGGCGTGTTGCGGGTGAGGGTACGGGTACAGTGATGAGGGCAGAGGTGGTGAGGAGGGGGGGAGGGAGGGGTCAGTGCGTGAGCGTTTGATGCGGACGGGCGTCGGGGTGACATGTGGGTCCGCGAGGAATAGTGGGGAGGATGGGTTGGGAGGGGTGGAGGGATTGGCCCCCGAATCCGGTGAAGGGATTCTCGATGGGGGGAGGCTCGACAGCTCGTACCCGTTTACCTCCAGAGGGTTTAGAGTGTATTTGACAAATGCGTCTGCCTCTTTCTGGAGGGCATCTGGGTCAATGGGGGTCAGTGCGTAGCCGCGGCGGTGAGCTTCTTCGCGGAGGACAGTTATGGAACGTGCATTACGATACTTGGTTCGCCAGTCTTTAGCGGCGTGCCACATGTTATCCTTGAATTCCGACAGGCGGGCTGAGCATTGGAAACTGAGTTGTTGTTTCTGTTGATGCAGTTCGTCTTCTGCCTGTTGTTTGAGTTCTTGGGCCACTGGGGCCATTTCGTGTTCTATTTGTTCGACAGTGGCCTTGTGGATGTCGCGTGCTATGGCCTCCCGGATTGGGCCGCCGGTCCAGAAAGGGTCGCCTCCGGCGATGGAGTCCTGTATTTCCTGGTGCATGTTTTTGATGCGTGCCTCGACCTGTAGAGCAACTTCCGCCTTGATACGTGGTTCCGCATCTCTGACGACTTGTGAGTTGGTGATGGGGGGTGCTTCGCGCGCTTTCCCCTTCCCCGGATGGATTCCTGGGTACTGTGCTTCAAAAGTGTTGTGCATGGCTTGGACGAACTCGTGCTTGTAGAGCGCATGCCATTCGTCAGCATTCTGGAGAGCCTCTGCGTTAAGGTTAGCGAAGATCTCGGCCCTGACGGCTTCCTTGATCTCTCCCATGCGGTTAGGGTCTAAGCAGATTGTCTCAATCTCGCTCAATATCAGGGATTCCCGGGCAGCCGCCGCTGTCTGAGCCCTATCCGCCTCCATCAGAGGGGCATCGGGTCGGGCAGGGGTTGCGGAGGGGACTTTGTACATGGTGGAGTTGATGAGTGTGGTTAGCTTATCAAAGTACGAATCTGGGTAGGACTTGTCCGGGTGGTTCTTGTTGGACATGAAGAGTCCGCCCAGCTGCTGTGACATGAGCATGATGGCTCCTCCCTCCGTCAGAGGGTGGTCCAACTGCGGGTGCATCGGGAAGGAGTCTGTTCCGTTAAGGGAGCGTGACCCCGACCGTAGCGAGCTGGGGGAGCGTATGGCTCCTCGAAGAATGGCCCCCAGGGTGGCCATGACAAGGCGCATCCAGGACTGGGGGGTCAATCCCCGGACCATCAGCTCTCCATCTTTCGTGGTGGCACCTGCGTCTAATGTAGTGAGGACTAGGGTGACCATCGAGTGGAACTCGTTGTTAGTGGCCGGGATCTGATGACTGCAACGCAATTCAAGGGGGTGCAGGAGGCGATACGTGCTCCATCCCTGGATCAGCGAGGAGACGTCCCTTTTAATTTCGTCATCCAGTGTTTCCCGAAGTTCGGCGATTAACTTGTCCTCGTCCCCGTCAGGGTTGATCGCGGTCATGTCAACCTGGTTCGGGTCAAAAGGGTCCAGCAGAAGCCCTGCGCGGATAGCCGCTGCCAGGGTGTGCCAATGGAAGGCTTCGTTAGTGAGGGGTAGGAGAACAGGTAATGAGGGTTGTGCCTCATCCGATGCGGTAGATTCCACTGTAGCGTGGCTCCAGACAGATGCGTTTGAGGGGGCCCGCGATCGAGCGCAAGGCATGTGTGTGTTTGAGGTCGGCCGTCCCCTGACCTCGATCACCTCTGGTTGCGGGGGGAGGTCGGCGGGAAGGGACGGCACATTGTTCCAGAGCAGCTGAGAATCGTTGTTGGCGAGTTCCAGTGCGGTGTCGACGGCCATCAGGGTATTTGGGCCAATCTGTGTGGTTGCGATTGCAGGAACCGTTGGGCTCTCGCCTTCTGGTGAGTTCATTCTGCTGTCCAGCGGGGATCACCCAGCCGCTGGAGGGGGGGAAGAGGAGGGGGGAATGGTAATGATGGGTGCGGTGTCGTCCCAGTAGGCTTGCCCTTCCCTTCGGTGGGGCTGCCCACATCGGGGAATCACCCCCCCGCAAAACCCACTTTAATTAACGGTAATCTGTTAAACGCGCTAAGAAATTGTAAATACGGGAGAGCGCCTGTTCTCTAGATGGCGCCGTTAAGAATCTATTCAGTTTACTAACAATTTTCGTTAATTACATTCAAATTTTGGTATAAGTGTCGGTCAAGGAATGAATTGATATAGAATGTACGGCATTCCTCAAGCACGGTTGGGCCCTGCCACTGCCGGGGCGCGACTGGACCAAAAGCCGGGAAGAGTTGGACGCTCCTACAGACCTCTGCTAGAGGTATGATACTAGCTAAACGACGGTTGTTTCGATAACTTCTTGATATCCGGTACATTCCATGGGTTTCGTTGGGCGTAGAGAGTGGTGAAAACCACTCCACATAGGCAAGATCCGTTGGAGGAGCTGGGCGCGAACTAAGAAAGATCGAGGATAGCGCTGACCTTGGAAGCTGGAATACGACACGAATTTGGGCTACACGGAACCTACTTCCATCCTTCACCAACGCGGTGTCAAACCGTCCAGGAATAGTGTCACCATGGTGGTTGCGTGCCTCTGGTCGGATGTGCAAGACATCGACAGTCTTCTGGACAGTGTCACCCCGATTGGTGAATTTAACCCTATGAAATACGGAGACTTTTCGGAATGGGATCAAAGTGTTGTTGGCACGCCTCCGAGCTACGCTGGCAGATAACTCTGGATAGTTATGTTGCACAATAAAGTCGGCAAGGGCGTCTTGAAAGTCGACGGCCCCGTATCTGTTGAAAAGAGCTCCAAAAGTTATGCCCTTTTCGGATGGGTGGATCGTCAAAAAGGGGTGTAACATCAAATTAGGGCGGGGATATGTCAAAGGAGTTGATAATGCGAGGTGTCCGCAATTGCACCATTCGATAAACGCCGCGTGCTGGTGCATTGCCTCTTGGCGCTCCAGCCAAGTGGTCATTTGTTTGTACTCGTCTTTGAAATTTGTCGCGCGGTATGCATTCTTGGTCAAGTCGATATGAAGTCGTTCCGAATTTTCGGTGTTATAATTGTCGGCGGTGCCGAAAAGCGTGATGGATCTGGTGTAGTGGAGGAGACTATGGAGCTTAGGAAGGTTAAAGTGTTTCCGAACTCCAAGTTCAATAAACACGTCCTTGTTCTCATGAAATCGGCACAGTGCGTTGTCCATGGCATTGAGAGTTTGAGTGGTGTGCACGGGATACTGACTAAGGTAAATGAAATCGAGAAGTGCCCGCACGGCACGGGTCAAGCGTGCTGAGGACTGGACACCCGGAAGAGAAAGATCCACCACAACTCCAAGAATAATGCGAGCTATGTCTTTATGCTCTTTACCGGTGAGCTTTGAGAGCCAGGTGATGCCTTTGTGAAAGTATCGGGCATTGTGGTTCGGTGGTAGACGGCTGCATCGCGCGTCGATCTCCCCGGATCTAAGTGCAGCCAACCAACGGACCAGATGTTTCAGGACACCTTGATGAAGTTGATGTAATATATCTGGCGTAATCGAAAGGAATATATTGGCGTATGGGAGACGCTCCCAGAATGGATGGTATGTGGGCTTGAGGCCAGCGTCATGACACCTCGCTTGGAAAGTTGTTGGATTGCCGTCTGACAAAGAAAACGCACCAACTGCTGCTCCGAAGTTACGCAAAGGGAATCTTGTGTCGGTTCCAAGTTCGCCTCGTGGGACAGTGCACTTGGGGCACCTTCCGTTATAGGTGCAAGTAACGAGCAATTGTTCGGGATAGTCACCAATAAACGTTGCAAGAATCGGGTGACAGCGATACCAAATCCCGTCACCTGTGGCCATTGCGATGCCGGTCACGCCATAAGATTCGATGGGGTTGAGTAATTTGCGCATGCATGAATGGAACAGGTTTCCAAGTGCCCGGCGCCGCGCGGCCTGATTCGTAATTTGCTTGAGCTGTGTTGCCGGAATGTACCCCATCAACATTTGTGCTTGCTGAGTCGGTTTAGAACGGATGTCTTTCGGAATGTTGCCAATCGACAGGTAGACAGGATAGGCACTCTTCGATCGGAAATGAGTGAGCTGGGTCTTGTCTGATGAGATTATGAGTGGTAATACTGTCGCGCCTGGTTTGCGTAGCTCCAGGGATTGCTAAAGATGACATGAGGACACGGTAAAGAGTATGTAGTTGGTATTTGCACGTACCTGCACTGACCACCACCATTTTCCGGTGTACATTTCGCCGAATACTTGTGTGGTGCAACCTGCGTCTCGGTAATGACGTTCCGGTGCAAATACAAGTCGCCCAGAATATCTTGGGTCCCCGAAGAGTGCGCGGATGCAGGGAATAACTTCTCGAAAGTGGAAGTCATAGGATTCCCCACCAATACAGATCTTCTCGCACTTGAACTTCGGTCGTCCTGGCATCTCTTCATCGATGATGCGATTGAGCTCCTTCATGTTGTGGTATGACAATTCCAACTTTTCGACCACCTACTTCCGTTGTTAGCCATCGAATCAATTCTGCGTTTGTTGCCATTCGAGCTGTCATGTACTTACACCATTAATCGCAAGCAATTCAGTTACTGCAGTTGAGGATGACCCCCTGTTCTTTGCCCACCGAGCGAAGTCCCAATCACACTGCGACTGAAATGGGTACCAAATATTGCCTGGTCCCAAATCGTCCCGCAACGCCTGGTAACCGGGCGTGTTCCGACCCATCTCGGAAATGGGGGCTCCAGCCACCTCTGAAGGAAAGCGCTCGACAAACGGAGCCCCATCTTGTTGAGGGCGATCGCGGGATTGTTGAGGGTGATCGGGGGTTTCAGTTTGTAGGGGCACACTAGTGTCGGGTGCCGGTGCCCTGTCATCTGTGTCAACGTTCATATGGTCCAGTTCACCGTCTCCGTGTTGGTCAAATTGTCCATTGAATTCGCTCCCGTCTAAATTTTGGGGTCAATCTACTAGCATGATCGAGTCGGCAAAACCACTCACTTGGAACGCTGTCCTCTGGACCAGATTCGCCTGGAGGGTCACGCGCTGCGGAGTGATCCAGACAGCTATCGTAGATGGCACGACAAGTAGCACGAGTTGTCATGCTAAGGTGACGTGAGTACCCGGCATAAGTGAAGCGTCGACGGCAGCCAGTGCAGGTAATCAAACTCATTGAAAACGAGAACTAGTGTGATTTGGAACGATGGTAATAGTAACAACGACAGAATGGCTACGTGGCACTTGGGGTGCAAGCTGCCGTGACTGATGGGTCACTGCAAAAAAAGTTAAGCGTGCTAAGAAAAAAATATAAGACGCGGCACATACCCGAGGGACAAATCCCCCATCCAAACCCTAGTCTCTCATTGTATCCCCACCACCGCCCTTCCCAATACATTCTCTCGTATTCGTTTGGCCATACGGGTATGGCACCCTCCACGCGGCGGCAGCGCAACTCCGTAGATACGACTTCAGTGGCGACCTCCACTGACACATCAACACGCTCTGTGAGCTCGAAGAAGAAGGGAAAAGGTACCAATACGCACCCTAAGTTGCCTCCACTGGTGATTAGGCGGCCGCAAAATGCTAGGGGAGAGTCAGAAGGTACGCGCCTGGTCATTGTCATGCTAAGTCAAGGCGATGTGATGACTTACATACGGGTATCATAGTCTCCTTCAGAAAGCGTGCCCTGTCTCCCGAAGAGGGCCCAGCCACCGATGCTGAGGGGCTTGCTAAGAGGCCTGCGGTGCCAAGCTTGACGCCAGAGGCCCCAATGAAACCTGCTAAGCGAGTGAAAGCGGGCGGTGAGTTCAACGGCGAGTATTTTTAAATCAGAAATGGGATCACTTACATCTAATAATCCAAGGTTTAGAAGGCACCCATCCTCCCCGTCTTGAACTGTCGGACGATGAGGTCGAACCCATGTCAGCGGGGATGGGCAGTGTTCCGCCCAGCAGCATGAGAAAGTTGAGACGATGTGCGTGTTATGTTTGGACCTTGTTTGGAGTTGCCACGTCAAGTCGTGCTTACTTTACACTTACACCCTAGCGGAGACTCTCGTTCAGGAGGACGGGGACGAGGACAGGAATTCGTCTTTAGACAACAACCTTTCTCACTCTAGTGTCACAGGCAGCTCAGGCTCGGATTCTGAGCCAGTTGAAGGCGACTCGGAGGAACACGAGGATATGGTTGCATTCACACAGACAGCCAGATCGTCTCAACGGCTGGCATTCGAGGTAAGTATCTCCCATCATCATGTCTAGCATCACGACTCAAGGCTATTTAGAGACCCTCTTGGCTCGGAGGTGCCACGGACGACGGCGCTGAGACGCCTCAGTCAGCGCCAGGCAAACGCGTGCGATTCAAGGACCCGGACCCGGACAATCGAGACTCGGAGTATGCAGGTAAGCCCATACTCATCTCACTTATACTGTCCGTTAATGTGCCATAGGTACAGCCTCAAAAGGTCGACAAGTGACACATGTGCATTCCACGCGCTCTCAAGACACTGTTTCGGGGCTCACAGGTAAGACCAGTCTTCTTTTGGATGCATGATACTTACTCTATATTAATGTAGACACCATTTCCGAGGGTCAGCGAGCGATGCGCGTGCACTCAGAGTGCCGTTCCGGAGGTCAACAAGTAGCACAGACGCATTTCCAGCACCAATCTGAGGGTCGACAAATGGCACCAACTCGTTCCGAGCGCCGTCAAGTTATCGCCACAGGACTCAAAGGTGAGCCCAACACTATTGCCCAGCCTAATGTTGCGCGTTGATATACCAATGTAGGCACCGCCTCTGAGGGGCGACAAGCGATCTTTTCATACCCCCCTGGGTATCCTCACGCCACATCTTCGGAGTTTGCAGGTAAGCCCATAGTAGCTATCTGTTTAATAATACTCACATCCTGTGTCCATGTGTCGATGCAGGCACCACTTCCCAGGGTCAACGAGGAGCAACTGCGCGTTCTGAGCGCACTCAAGTCACCACCCTGGGATTTGCGGGTAAGCCTGTAGTGTTGTACATCACACATATGTCGTATGCTGACACAACGGCACAGCTACTATGCCAGAGGACTCGACTCGCAATGGGCATGCCGAAGTCCCACGGCTATGGCCAGCTGATACTGATCTTTCCAAAACTTCAGTGAAGCTTCGGCTCACAGACCAGTCAAGCATTGTACGAAGCACCATCACGGGCTCGTTCAACCTTTTGCATGCTTCCATTGTGTTGGAAAATGCTTTCCCGGAAACATTACAAGTTGCCAGGTTCATACGGGATGCGCTTAGCACGGCATCGCTCCGGGTTCGGGGTGCTGAAGATGTACACGCCCGCATCCTCAAGGACAGCAATTATTGCTGGCAAATGTCTGTCCTGGTATGTTGTCTGTATGCTTCCGGAAAAACAGCTCAAAAACATCATGTAGCCCCGAGCGCGCATCAGCATCTTCCGTGCAGAAGTCAAAGAGCGCTGTGTGGTTACTGTTGCTCTGTTGTTTAGTGTCTATGACCCAATAGCAATTGTGGACCTGGTCAAGAAGCTGGAGACGGACTTCTGTTATATTTACCCGAGGCGTTCAAAAGGAAATGTGAGTCGTTAAAGTGCCCCAAAGTTGGACTTACTAATATTCCACTTATAGAATGATCATGTCCTTGTCGGGTCACCAGATCTTCGCCGCCCATTCCGTAGCTCTGTCATCATCTCTGTAGCTCGCGACCTCTATTTTTCTGGGAACACTCCATTTGTTACAGTCCATCAAGATCAGTTCCCATGTCGCCATGGACCCAATGGGGATATTATTTGGGAAGTTCCAAAGGCAATGGTTGCATTGGTATCAACTGCGGTAAGTTCTTTCCTTCATTTCCTGTTTATTATCTAATTTTTTTTCGGAATCATGCCAGTACTATGCAGCCCTCCGTGAATGGTCCACAGGCGAGCGCAGACAACTTGACTTCACTACAAATACATTTGTGGAGGTTTATGAATGTCACATTGCCAATCTTAACCGGATTGAAATGGAACGCAACACGTCCTACCACAAGATGATGGCAGACATTTATCAACTTGTAACGTGAGTGTCTCGTCTATGCCTCTCAACTAATTTTACTCATCATTCTTAGCAATGGTGGCTTGGATCAGCCTCCCCCCTCGAATTCTGTGCCAGTGCTTGATCTTAGTATGCTGGAAGATTGAGGGCATGCGATAACCTATTGATACCCAAAAATGATAGCTGGCAACTTGAATATCTTATCTATAGTTTCTTAATCATTTCTTACTGCTCGTTACTGCTCGTTATTACCACTCGTTACTGCTTGTTATTACCGCTCATTACCACTCAGTTAACTTACAGTTTAGACCAAATGGCAAATCATTTTAATGTTTCTGAACGACAAATTACTCGAAAATTAATAAGCAATTGCGGATTAGTTCGAACTGAAACACAAATTGTCCTTAATTAATGGGGGGGATAATTAAAACGGAAAATGGGCGCTTATACGTTAATTAATCATAATTAACGCTAATTTGCAGGGAGGTGATTCCCCGATGCATTACCGGACGCGATGATGGGGCCGGGGTCGGCCAGTGCATAGGCTCCCGAGTTATTCAGGGGGCCTGTGGAGGGGGTGAGGTACTCGGTAGGGAGGTCTGTAAGTTTGGAGGGGGAGTAGGAACGTGTTTCGTTCCCAGGCGGTTGTGCCATGATGGTGGAAGCGTTGGGGGAGTCGTGAGGATACCAGGTGTTATTCCCAACAGTGAGAGATGTCAATGGTGTACTCAGAAACTAGGCTAGAACCAGCACGGTCTCAAGAGATGGTGGTGGTACGAGGGAAAGGTGTTTGTTGTTGATACACTGCACTTTTCCGAAGGCGACATTCAAGTTCGCTTTCGCTTAGACAGCGCCACGACCCCGTTTCGATTCCTTCTTTCCTGTAAGGGATATAATTGCTTCTACCGTCGTGTGTACACGCGTGCGTGCTATCTACACACATCAATGAACTCAAGCTCTCAATGCGCTGAGGTATCAAAGTCGGTGGACTCGGATTTACAATTTGCTCCGGTCCTCCGGGCCATGTGCGTGACGGTTTGCTCGGGTGCCAGCTATCTAAAAGTTTATTGCTTATACCTTCCTGGATCATGATGTTAGGTATGTGACGGTAAGGTCGGAAGCTAGAAGGAGCATGCAAGCAGGCGGCGGGTGGTAGACAGCTGTGGGCCGTGTTCCAGCGCTTCACAGCGGACCCTCAGGTAAGCACGCGTTACATCGGAACCCGGAAGATCGATATGTGTTCACTTGAATGTCATTGGGGACATTTGTGAATAGGGGACGAGAGCCTGAGCGTAGGCGCTAACTCCAATTTGAAGGCCCAAACTTGGCCCCAAATCTGCTTGATGGATCGACAATCAAAATCGAATCAGTCATGTACGATGCGGGAGACAAACGTATCAACACCTCGGGGCGGTTTCCCTACCCGAAGACCCATCGAATAGTGCTATCAGGCTGTTTGTGGCAACAAGATAGTGCCAGTCAAGGCCGGGTGCCAGTGGGAATGCGAATGAGGTGACACGTGGGTCACCGCGGTAGCCGCCGCCGCTTGCCGAAATCCCCTCAAATTTTTTTTACGAGACACAATCGATTGCGTTGGCACTGCGCCATGCAAGTTTGATGCAACGCCATCCTGACACATACATTGATCCTTAAAATCGATGATTTCTCTTCCGACACTTCTATTGCGTGTGGTGCGACCAGAGTGGATCAGTGTCAGTTATGTGGGAGGTTTTCGGTGTGTTGTTCGCTGGCATATATAACACCTCTTGTGCTAGAACTTGCCTGCCCGCGGCATTTTACAGGCGTTTCGATCGATGTCCGTGTCCGTGCGTTTCTACAAAATCGTCCCTCATTCAGAACGAAGAAAATAACTTCCTGGAGTTCGCCAGGCATCGTACAACTTGAAGCTTGAAGACCCATGTCGTCTTCCAATCGCCCTTCCATCCATTGCGCATGTGGTCTGATTGGGGAAGGAGGGACAAACATAGTACGTGGCCAATACACTAATCCGAAGTCGATCCACAAACCTTTATCTTAAGTATAGTATACAAGCCACGAGACACCGCGCTCACTCGTACGCATAGATTCAGCGGAAGGAAGGTATATGGCGCTAATAACAAATCCCTGCGACTCACGAATCGCCTTCCAACTGTATCTTCTTTTGTTTCTTCGATGTAGTTGGGACCTTCGCCTGCTGCATGACCTGCTGGGTGATCGCAGCGAATCGGGGACCGAGCTCCTCTCCAGTTCTCAGACAATGCTCTATCTTCGTGCTAAAGTCCTCGAAGAGTCGCTTGACCGTCTTCTTTTTCCACTCGGCCTGGTCTCGTGGCGTTGTGCGGCATTCCTCTTGGTACCTTTTTCCGTTGTGGCGCTTTCCCGAGTCTCGGCGTCCAAAATGGTCCCCGCATCGATTGCAGAAGGTGAGTTCGGCGGGGTGGTCTTCGGACGTATTACAATGGCGCCGGAAACATTGCCAGGAGCTCAATTCCGCGGTGGGACACAGCTTGCACCTGATGACACGGACTGCTCTGCGTTTGACATCGCCGTCAGTGGTCCGGAGCATCAACCGTTGCCTCTCCGTCAAGGTACTTGGGATCGCATAGAGGTCTTCCCGGCCGTCAGCGCTCCCTTCAGTATGCAACGCCACCATACCACGCGAGTCATGTTGCATTTCCAACGGTCCCCTCCCTTGTAACTGTTCCTGCTCAGGGAATTCCACCATCTCTTGCTGGGCACTAGATCCCAGCAGTGGATGAAGATACAGTCCCTGGGCTGTTATGGTGCGAGCCTCTCTGCTCTGCACCGTGCTGTCATAGGTGTATTGTTTATCCTGTTGTTGGGCACTGGTGGCAGGCGTATGGTGAGTCGTCTTTGTGGACCCCTCTGCCTCTTCCAAAACCCAACTAGCGCTTGGCCTTCTTCTCTTGTGGGCTGTTCCGGAGCTACCGCTAACATTGTCATCAGCCTGTGAGGCGCCTTTCAGGAGATTCCATACCACTCTCTAGCTCGCTTCCCAAGGACAGTTCCCGCCCTCCCAGTACCCCCTGCGGTCTTTGTTTCCGTCAACACATTGATTGATGCTGCCGTATTGTCGGCATAATTCAACCAAGATGACGGCCTGGGAATACCACCAATAGGACGGTGTAAGATTTCTCTTGCAAGCAGAACCGGGGTGATAAAGTGAACATACGGTATGTATTCAGGCATTCCTACTGGAGCAGAAGTTGGGACATCATTCCGTTGCGTCTGCGGGGTGAAGTTAATTCCGTCCCAGTAAGGTGGAGCACGGGAGACTTGTTCCGCTTGGACGGTCCCAAGGCTGCCAAAGTCTGAGAGAAGGTTCGATAGCAAGACCTGTAGGGGGGGAAAGACATGATCAGTAAGGTCCCTTGCATTGGCGCACTTGTGCTCACTAAGTTTGAGGCTAGCGCCTCGTGGTCGTGTGGGGTGTTTATATGACCCCCGATGTCATCTCTCGGAGGTGATGGAATGGAACTGGCATTTGTCAGAGCTTTGGAATCGGTGAGTACAAGACATGGAAAACGCGAGGCAGAAACATACATGGTGTGGGCAAGGCAGAAAGGTCCCAACCCTGTGCGATAATAAGGTGAGCGGTACGATCAGCTGGCCACCATTCATCGCGTACTTACAAGAGGTTCAAAGGGTAAATCAAAACCATGTGCGCCGTAGTCAGCAAATAGAGGCGCGGCGGTAACGGAAGTTGATGCCGTGGCATTTGTTGTTGTGGTGAAACTTCTGAGGTAGGCATTGGTGGACATGTCCCCAGTAGGGACATACTATTGACATGATATGACAGATGTCAGTGGCTTCTCATCCTGGGGGGAACGGGCTTACAGAATCGCCTTCGGGTGCAAATCTGGTAGTGTCATGGGGGAGCGTGCCACTATCGTTTAAAAGGTGCCCTTCCGGACAATCGAAGATAAAGTTAACACCGTCCAGATGACCGGATTGCGTGGTTGACCTGTCTTCTACGGAAGCGGCACCGAATGGGGCCGAGAAGGTGCGTGGATTAGCAATGCCGAAGGAGGTATCGAAATAGGTCATTGTGGATGGGTGCAGGGAAGTACTGAAGGCCTTTCTAGAGCTTTTATCCACACCAGCTTTGGCACCGCCGGGTGGCGATTGACCACAATCACAATTGTGATTGCACATGACTTATACGGATGGCCCTCCGAGTCATAGTCTTCGCGCTCATGCACCCATGCACTTGTCGTACAGGCCACTGTCCCCTACTTGCACAGTAGAAACCATACCAAGTGCTTGCATTCGTCAGATACGAGGGAGACGACCTATTAGTGTATAACGCCCGCCGCCCAACTTGGCACAAAAGGCTTCACCAGCCGGATTAACGGACCGGAAAAAGTGCGGCTATTGCCGCAAACGTTCGCTGATCATTTAAGACCACGCCGACTTCACATCTTATACCAGGTGCATACAAACTCGATGCAGTGAAGACGCTGACGAACACTTTAGGGCTTCTGTCCCACCGTCGTCTTAAATCAACGATAATGAGAGAACAGCTGGTGTTCTTGATATCGTGTCGTTGAAACCCTGTCCCCACTTGATTTTAACATTATTTTTTATCCATTTGACCGGCGATAATCTTTGGAGTCCCACCCAGGCCGAAGACTGCTATCGAGACAAACAGTCGCCCCCGGCGCATAGGACAACGGGAGGAGGGTCAAGGTATTTCTATGGGTCTACTACTAAATCTCTGTGACTCACCAGTCGCCTTACAACCGCATGACCCTCTTATACTCGCTTACTTCGACGCAGTCGGGACCTTCACTTGGACGATCGTGGCGAAACAAGGACCAGGGCCCTCCTAGTTCTACCGGGTGCTCTATTTTCGTCCTCGGAGAGCCGCTTAGCCAGGTCTCGCGGCATCGTGCAGCATTCCTATTGGTACTCTTTCCCGTAGCGGGGCGTGGCTTCCCCTGACGACACTGCCTACTCCGCACTCAACGTAAGATGTAGGCCCGTGTTTCCAGAAGCATCGATCTGTCTACTGTGGCATCGTGTTTCCCAAGTCATGTCGCATTTCGTTTTCCCCTCACCCCTCGATCTGTTCCTGTTCAAGGGCTCCCACAGACGCCGGCGGGACACTAGGTCACAGTAACGGGTGATGATGTAGTCTCCATGCTGTTATGGAGCGAGCGTCTCTGCTCCGCGTCCTGACACCTGGGATGCATTTTGTCTCATGTTGCCGGGTCCTGGTGGCAGGCATATGGCGGTCCTTTCCATGGACCTCGTTGCCCCCAATAGTCCACGTGTTCGATTTTCCTCTCTTCTGGTGTTATTGTCAGCGTAAGCCCGTTGCGTCTTCTGAGCCATCTTGTTCCGGATGAGGTTGGATGATGGGAGGAGGATACTCACTCAAAACCAACCAGTACGGTCTTGGAATCGATAACCTCGTTCGAGTTCAGATCGTTCTTCCTGACGGCCGCCGGATGACCGCATCTGCGGATGCCGAGAGTAATCTCATTTGGGCAATTAAAGTACGTCCCGGGCATGATTAATGGTCATTGAACGACTGACGCGTTATGAATTGAGGGTGCCGAGAATACCTTTGGTATTGCGGTCGAGTTCGTTTACGAAAACCTATCGTCAAGGCACTGATGAAAATGGATACGTCTACGTGAGTTCGTTTGCCACCCACGCAGCGTTCATTTACGATATTTGTTTCTAGGGTGGGTTTCTTACTTTCGACGAGGCTCATGCCGAACGTGTAAAAGGGGCCATTGTTGACTTTATGACGAAGAATGACCCCAAAGCCGGTATCGTCGCCGCTTTCCAGTTCTACCGGAACCATGGTGTCCAAGAGGTTCTCTTTCCGACTTCTTTCGCGATTGCGTGTTTATCAACTGTTTCGACAATCAGTCTTTGCATTTTACGATGATGCGAAACCCGACGGATCTGACCCTTTCAGCCATTTCCTCCCCAGGGTCGACTCGCGAACTCAAATCATACGACGCTCAGCTGGATGTCGCTACGACTCTGCTTTACTCCCACATATTGGCGGATGTTGCGACTGAGGTCTTTTTTTTTTTTTTTGGATCCATTTATATCCCGGCTAGTAGGCCGTAGGCCCAGACCGGACGCAGCGTGAACAAGCTACACTAAGGGTTTTTGGGTAACGCTAAGGTGCTCCCCGGCAGCAGTAGGTTGACGCAGCTACCAGGGGCGGTGAGTAGGTAGACCGTATCGGAGCCCGCCGTTGCAGGCGGGCTATAGTGTTTAGGCGTTAAGTCGCAAAGTAATTGAACATGGCGTCAGACGCCGAGAGTTGCTTTTCTCCCTTTCTTCTCGGCCGCGTGTTCCCAACTTCTCAATCGGGTTCGGGTGACATCTCGGTCACAGGGCCGGGGTCGGGCTTGACTGAGGTCCATTCCAACGCTGAAGACGACGACTCTACACCATAGTCTTTCCCAGCTCAGAACTTGCTGGGATGTGCGTTACGAATACTCGGTGCGTCATTGTCGAGGTGGTATAGAAAATTTCCCTCACTTGTTGCCAGAGCCCAATGGAACCGTCATGATGTCCAGGTATACACCAAATCTCATCAATGTTGTCGAAGAAGCTAATCTAATCTCTATCACACCACCCATGCCGGAGCAGATCTACCGAGACAACCTGGACAGACCTTGGGACAGACTGTCCGCGTTAAGGAACAGTTACGACCCTGATAATGTTATGGGGAGGACGGGCGGGTTCCATCATATCCCGTTTAGATTTGGTCCTCCTACCGTCGATGAGCAGTAAGGCTTAAAGAATCACGAGCACGAAGGTGGTATGGTGTCATGGGGTATCTAAAGGCATTGGCTGAAGAGCTCTACTGCTCGGAGACTCCAAGTCGGTGGCGTTTCAATCTTGCCAGCGTTTATCTAGATCTTACAGTCGTCTGAAAGTTTTCATGTGTAATATAACGTCATTTGTTCGGAGTACAGCCTAAGATATTAGCAATGTTGAATTTTTTGGTTCGGATTCCGAGCCTTCGTTGAATCGTGCAGGACTCGCTGGCACATCGCTCAAGCACAATGGCGATTACATTCGTACTTAAAACAATGCTAGTGCGAATGTGCTGTCATTTTTCACTCACGTGGTGCCGCTGCTTCCGTTCTACGGTCCTCGGGCTTGCCGTCCGGTCGTCTGAAAGAATGAGAAAGAGAAGAAAAAAAACAGCAACTGATCCAAGAACCAATCAGACACCCGCACTCTTGCCCGCACTCGGGATACAACAGGATTCCTCAAGCGCCGACTACGGCGGCAGTCTCACTGGCAGCAGAATTTTCTGTAGACCTGACGCCCAGAACAACTCGGATCCAAAAATGAACTCAAGAGTTGGAAGGCACATGTAACTTCGACTTATCGACACGTCTACCACTGAGCGTGGGCGATCACTTATCATTGCATCATTAGTCACTTATCCCCGTGCGTATCCCGACCTTTCGTCAAGTCACCTCCGAGTCGGATACCAATGACTAATTTAGCGCCTTCCATCACCGCAAATCGGTATCCGTTCTCCGAGTACTGGCTCCCGGTCATTTCGAAGATACTGGGCCATTCTGCTTGTGTATGGTGACACCCGACCCCATTCTCAAGGACATACATCAGGTTTCTCCTCGAATTTGAGGTTGACTTTGCTCGGTGTTTCTTCCTATCTGTGCCCGAATACTGTGTCTGCGCTCACCGATCGAGACCAAGACAAGGGAACCTAGGTTATGGGTATGCCAGTTTTTTTTTTTTCAATCCCTACCGATAGTTTAACGTACAGAATACCTTGAACTTGCACATATTAAGGTTCCGTATTGTTCAATTCGTAGGATGTCGTTGTGAGCACCGCGTGGTACCTACTATCAGACCTTGGATTTTCCTAAATCTCCTCCGGGCGTGTTTGATACCTCAGCGGCAAGTCGGAAAGGTTCCTGTACATGATGTAAAACCCACAATCGTAGGAGTGGAGGGAAGGTACGTACCTTGTCTCTTGCCTTCGATATTCTACGGTACAATTGGTTATGGAAGGCCTCTCCCTCCGTAGCGCTCACCATTGAGCAGGAGGAGCACTTGGTGCTAGAGACGTGAGTGCGAAGAGAAGAAACAAATTCCTTGCGAAGGGATGAAGGATTGGGCAATGTATTGGTATATGTCTCTTCCAGTTTATCGGTATGTTGCGAAATCAAGACGTGTACCCACCCAGCGAGGATCGGTTTGTCGTGTTGGTCGCGTTTAGTTTTACGGCAACCAAACCAGATTTTCGATAGGCTGTCGCTACCGTCAACGAAGCCATTAAAGAACGAGATGAGATTGTCGTGGCAACGCTTGCGGAAGCGGGCCAGGTCGCCCAGCGCTAAGCCCTCGAACAATGGTAAGGCATCTTCGATAACTTCGAACGTCATGGGGTGATCGAGAGTGAGGCGCGCCGCAGCTTCTATCTCCGGTGTGAGTTGTTTGCTGCACGCAATCGCATAGGCACGAAAGGCAGCCTCCGTGGTTGGAAATTGGCGACCAATTTCGGAACGGACATTAGATAGAACCGTGGTCATATTATATTTTTGCGAAGCAGCGAGAAGAGCCAAAGTCTTCTCATAGGACTCAGGTATCGCAGAGGGAATAGGGTAAAGCACTGTGAAGAGGCTGTGCAACAGTTCTGCGTCTTCGGGTACCTGCACAACGGGAAGTCCTTCGATGACTTCACCATCAGGAGGTTGAGGAAGCGAAAACAAATCGGTAAAAAATGGTGATGACATGGCCAGGATCGACTTGTGGACGTGGAAGGAAACAAGATCAGAAGATCGAAGGACGACATCCGCTCCTGGCAGGTTTAGGCCTTTGGGCAGAGGCAAGGCCTCCGCTGTGGCAACAAGGGTAGAGGTTTGAGAGCATATTTCCCCTTCTGTGAGTGAGAAATCTAATTCGGCCTGTGGATCCGGTGAGATTCGTCGCGCGTCACATGTCAGATTCAGGGTAGTAGGCCTACTTTTCTGGTACATTCACGGACAACTGCGGTCAAAGCAGTCCAAAGTTCACGAATAGTCTCATGGGGAATGGATGCACAATCTTCACAGTGAGAATTTGCGGGTGAGACATGAGAGGACTGGGCGAGATGAAATGTGGTGAGATCGAAACAAGAGGGATCTCCTGCGACGGAGTCAAAGTATTCATCAAGCCACAGCGGAATTCCGCGATGCTGGCCATAATCACTAAGCTCCACGCAGTCTAGAGCTGCATCATTCAAGATTCGGTATACTTCCGATTCGAAAAACTCCTGGATGAGGATCACATCGAGGTTTTCAAGAACTCGTTGACGATATTTCCAAAGTTTGTAGAGAGTGACACTGGGCATAGTGTCAAGCTTGTCCTCGAGATCCTGGATAGTCATTGGGGATTTGAGCGTTACTTCCGCTGCTTCAAGCGTCTCTTTAATGAGACCATAATTCAATGCAAGACAATAAACATCCAATGCGTTTTCGGGACAGATAAAGGGAGGGTCACGTCTGGAAGCGCAGTCTCGGATTCGAATTAGAGCAGTGGTCATCCCGTACTTTTCAGCCGCCCAAAGGAGCTCTAATATTTGCTCAACAGTTGGAGGAAGAATGGGGGGTACAGGGAACACAAAAGTTAAGAGGCTGGAAATGATTGCGTGGTCCTCAGCAACCTGAACGACCGGAAGTAAAGTGTCCTTGGCTTCACCATTGACACTGGTGGCTTCATGAGAGGCTTCAGAAGTAGCTGTTATTTTTTTATTATCTCTTTTTGGAAGGCGATTTGTGGGGTTCGGATAGAGCTCACCTTCCGGCCCTACGCTGTGACACGTAGCCACCATTATTTGCTCCCCAAGAGCAGGAGAGCCATCGATCACATAGAGCTTTTGGACAAGAAAATCATGAGAGTCAGAAGAACGGAGAATAATGTCGGCACAAGGAGGGAGTGAGAATTTCCCCAGAACGTCTGGCAAAGATTTGCTGGGAGATAAGGGGGCAGTTGTTGGAGACATGAGTGAGAAAGCCGCTTGCTGGTCCGGGCCGGCACTAAGTGGACTGACTTCGCGCGCGTCACCAGGCCCCCCGAAAGAGGTTGAATACTGTACAGTACGTGTCCGCTACAGACCTTCCTTTTTTGGGCATGAACTTTGATACGGGTTTCAGATCTCAGATGTCACGACTGTGAAAAATGCCGGGCCCGACGCCCTTTGGTTTCTTGCTCAAGCCCCCGGGTGTTTCGGCAGAGCTACCCAAGGAACTACTTGATCGTGGGCTCGTGGCGAAGAAACTTTCACTGGTACGAGGGAGCACACAGGGTAGCAGAGGCGTTCTGGGTGGTGTCTCAGCAAGTGTCTCAGGCCCAGGTGCGTGACAAGGCATAATCGACGAACAGTGTTTTCCATCTGAGACCGCGCTACAGACAGCTTTCACCTCGTTTGTCCTTTGCAACATAGAAAAGGTGAGCGTTCCGACTCACGGCCCGATTGATTTGGATCCACCAACAGATTGAATCGGCTGAAAAATTGCTCTTGAGCTTACATCGATTTTCTTATGACTGTCTGCTTGAATACTTGAACGTGAGCGACGTGTATTCGGTCGTCCGACCACGTTTAGTACAATTCGATCCTAGCTTACTCGTCTCCAGTGTTGAGAGAAATGTTTTCTCAACTTTTGTCGTCTGATGATGAGGCCATCGATGAGGATGAGTTCCCCGTGGTTTAGCCTCGAGAACGCGGAATTAGCATGAGCTCTCGTCAAGAAACTGGTTACTCTTCTGAGAGACCTGCCTAGGTGGCCTAGTATGACAGAATTCTGAGTGTGCCCACTGCCACAGGCCCACATAGCATAGCCTCTGCGCAGACATTTACCCGCAGCGAGGTCAGCTTCGAGAAGTTACCAAACTCAATAGGGAGCAGGCTATGTAGAATACTGCTTACTCCTGGCGACCAGTGAGCCAAGTGGTCGCGGCTTCACTAGGTCGCCTGGCCTAGATATGATGTCCCAAAATGGCCCCGCCCCCACTTGGCAAGTTCGACCCCTGTGTATGAACGAAGTTCTGGTGTAATAGGTTGGGGAGCCGAAGTAGACATATACCACTCATCGAGCGTTCGTGGGTAACACCCAGCTCCTGGTTGCTGCACCTTCTACGTAGGGGCGCGTACTATGAAGGAGAGACACTGCATGCGGTTCTAGAGAAGAGTTCTAGAGAAGACAAGTGTAGCGATCTGATTTCAAGACTGTTTGAAAACACGCTGCACTTTCCAAGGCACTTTCCAAAGACGACATTCGCTTCCGCTTAGACAGCGTCACAACCGTTATTGTTCTTCTTTATTTTGAGAAATAGAATTGCCTCAACCATCGTGTATGTATGTGCGTGCTAGCCAGACACTCCGAGCCCAGTGAGATTTCAAGGCGCCGAGGAATCACTTTACTTTTGCTCCGGGCCATCTGTGACGGTTCGCTCGGGCGTCAGTTACCCTATTAACATCTCATACTTCCCTGGATGTAGGGTACGTGGCGACAAGGTCGTAAGCTAGAAGGACCACGCAAGCGGGCAGCAGGTGGTGGACAGATGCTCCAGCGCTTCAACGGATCCCTCTCAAGCAAGCACGCTTAAGCACGCGTCACATCAGAACCCGGAAAATCAAAATCAATCGTGTGAATGGTGAAGAGAGGACGGCAGCCTCTATCCCAGCACGTGTTGGAGCTGAAGCCAGACGAAGCGTACTGCGCTAACTCAGGCCCCAAATCTGCTTGATGATCGACGATCAAAATCGATGTCCTACAAACGTATCTACACTCGGGGTGATTACCCTACCCAAAAAAAGGGAGACCCCTCAAAGGGAATCTCTCGATAGTGCTATTAGGCTAATAGTTTGTGGCAAGATCAAGGCAAGATGGTGCTAGTGGGAATGCAAATGGTGACACGCGGGTCACCGCGGTAACCGCCGCCGCTTGTCGAAAGCCCTCGAATTTTTTTACGAGACACAATCGATTGCGCTGGCACTGCGCCATGCAACGTCATCATATCACATACTTTGATCCTTAAAATCGATCATGATTTCTCCTCCAACACTTCTATTGCGTGTGGTGCGACCAGAGTGGGTGTCAGTTATGTTGGAGGTATTTGGTGTGTCGTTCGCTGGCATATATAACATCTCTTATGCTAGAACTTGCCCGCCCGTGGCATTTTCTAAGGTGTTTCTCTCGATGGTCCGTGTCCGTGCGTTTTCTACGAAAACATCCCTCATTCAGAACGAAGAAACTAACTTTCTTGAGTTCGCCAGGCATCTTACAGCTTGAAGGCCCGTGTTTGTCTCCCATTCGCCCTTCCATCCATTGCACATATGGTCTGATTGGGGAAGGAGGGACAAACATTGTCGCAAAATCGGGAAGGGTCCTTATAACGTATTATAATGATATATCTGATGTAATAAATCACGGGCATTGTGATGATTATAAACCCTGGATGAAATTCTGATAATCGGCATAATAATTCCATTTTAATCCCGCTACAATAGGCTGATAAGCGGCTTTATAATCGTAGTAACAATCGCGATTATCATCAGACATATAATCTCATTATCAGAAGGATCAGAAAAATTACACGTGTACAAATTGCTTATATGTTCTACACCATATCTTATCACTCTCCACTGTATCTTATCATTCTCCACTGTATCTTATCATTCTCCACTGTATCTTATCATATTCTAGTTCCTATTATTCCTATTCATACCGTGGGTTCTTATTCTACTATAGTTTCTTATTAGTGATTTGCCGGCCCGGCTTGGCCTGATAGCCGTGGCTTTGGCCCGTCTTTCCAGGGCCCAGGCTTCCAAAAGTCAAGCCAAGGCCAAACCCCCCTGCTTTCAACGGCTTAGGCTGGCCTCGGCTTTAGAGCCGGGGCTTCATAGATTCAGATAGTATATTCAAGAACTTTCTAAACAGATTGCTAGGGATAGTAGTAGGGTACACGTCAATATCCGCAGGGTTTTGGGCGTGTGAGCTGTTGCAAGGTGTCGTGCAGGCTCCTGCATGGCATGAGCTATCGTATGAGGGTCCGTGACGATTGCGGACGTGTCGTCGTCGAAGAGATAAAGCCGCGCGCGAGTGCAGCGAGGTCGGGAATGAAAATGGAGTCAGTCAGTCGCAGGTAGTTGAAAACGGTCGGGCACGCGCGCGCACAATGTGAAACTTCATAAGTGTGGCCAACTGGGTCGGGAACACGTCGGGTTCAAGTTTCTAAGGCCGCACAGAAATGCAGCACGCTGGGGAACACATCTAAGGTTTTGGGGGTGTGAGCTGTTGCAAGATGTCGCGCAGGCTCTTGCATAACATGAGCCGTCGTATGAATGTCCGTAACGATTGCGGACACGTCGTCGTTGAAGAGATAAAGCCGCGCGCGAGTGCAGCAAGGTCAGGAATGAAAATGGAGTCAATCGGTTGCAGGTAGTCGAAAATGGTCGGGCACGCGTGCGCACAATATGAAACTTCATCAGTGTGGCCACCTGGGTCAGGAACGCGTCGGGTTCGAGTTTCTAAGGCCGCACAAAAATGCAGCATGCTGGGGAACACATCGAATAAGCCACACTGAGCTCAAAAGTCCGGATTTGTGTCAGAAAAAGAAATAACCTCACTAATTGAAAGACCGATGATGTTGCACTTGACCTTGATGGGAATTGGCCAAATAGTGGTAGAAACACCAGTGGGGTCGCGCTGTAACAACTGCGAGAGACATGTGGCAAACATCATCACAGAGCCGAGGCTGTTAGCCGGGCCGCTGTCCTGCCAAATCTGGAGCCCGAGCCATGGGCCATCAAAAGCTGGGCCAGCGGCACCCGTGGGAACGGCTTTCCACAGCTGGCTTTGGCCGGCATCCGGCTTTGGAGCCGGGCCGGCAAATCACTAGTTCTTATCATACTCGATCTAGCCCATCAACTATTATCATTATATCATCACACTATTACTAATCATTATGACAAATTACAACGAATTAAACTGTCTTGTACTGGATTCGAACTGGCGTCCTCTACTATAGGTAGTGCCAATAACGCATATACAAAAACCCCTACACCAGTAGGCCGACAATACCCAATAAAATAAGTTCCCTATAGACAGTACGAAGGGCAGGTAGGGTAATATCATATTCGTCTTCTGACAGCCTCAGCGATGAACGCACTGTTCAAATGACTTTCGTGGACCACATGTCAGATCCTGACGGCTTGAAAACAGCCACTCCTGCGGTCGTGCCAGCACTTGCGAGTGATTCGATTCGGTCAACATTGGTATTTGTAAAGAAAAAACAGTCTAAGTAACGCGACTGATCTATTATCCCCGAGCCTTCGCCACCCCACTCCTCGTCTTCTGAGTACTACCGGTCTGTGCCTGCGCATTATCTCGCGCCTCTTTAGCCCTCCTGTTCCTTGTGGCGACATGTTCCTGCTCTGGCACAGGAGTGGCCTGAGCTTGGTTGGTCAGATCGCGATCTACAGTAGTTGCTGGAGCAGACACGGGTGAACCCGGAGCACTGTAAAATGAAGGTGTGGACTCCTGGTGATGGGGAGTCACAGATGCGGAGAGCGACTGTGTAGGTACGACAGTGGTATTGGACATGCGCTGGATGAGGTCGTTGACGGGGTTGAGGGCCTTGAGGCCTTG